>PVKM010022440.1:0-21848 GCA_004027735.1 Carollia perspicillata
CCCCCTCCCACTCACATCCCCCCGCCATTTTAGTTCATGTCCATGGGTCATACATGTAAGTTCTTTGGCTTCTACATTCCGTGTACTATTCTTGCCCTCTCCCTGTCTGTTTTCTACCTACCCTCTATGCTGCTTATTCTCTGTACCTTTCCCCCCCTCTTTCCCCCTCCCACTCCCCTATTGATAACCCTCCATGTGATCTCCATTTCTGTGGTTCTGTTCCTGTTCTAGTTGTTTGTTTAGTTTGCTTTTGTTTTTGTTTTAGGTGTGGTTGTTAATAATTGTGAGGTTGCTGTCATTTTACTGTTCACATTTATCTTCTTTTTCTTAGATAAGTCCCTTTAACATTTCACATAATAATGGCTTGGTGATGATAAACTCCTTTAACTCAACCTTATCTGAGAAGCACTTTATCTGCCCTTCCATTCTAAATGAAAGCTTTGCTGGATAGAGTAATCTTGGATGGAGGTCCTTGCCTATCATGACTTTGAATACTTGTTTCCAGCCCCTTCTTGCCTGTAAGGTCTCTTTTGAGAAATCTGCTGACAGTCTGATGGGAACTCCTTTGTAGGTAACTGCCTTCTTTTCTCTTACTGCTTCTAGGATTATTTCCTTATCTTTACTCTTGGCTAATGTAATTATGATGTGCCTTGGTGTATTCCTCCTTGAGTCCAACTTCTTTGGGACTCTCTGAGTTTCCTGGACTTTCTGGAAGTCTATTTCCTTTGCCAGATTGGGGAAGTTCTCCTTTATTATTTGTTCAAATAATTTTTCTATTTGTCGCTCTTCCTCTTCTCCTTCTGGTACCCCTATAATTCAGACGTTGGAACATTTAAAGATGCCCTGCAGGTTCCCAAGCCTCTTATTTTTTTGAATTCTTGTTTCTTCATTTTTTTCTGCTTGGATTTTTTTCTTCCTTCTGGATCACGCCGTTGATTTGAACCCCAGTTTCCTTCCCATCGCTATTGATTCCCTGTACATTTGCCTTTATTTCATTTAGTGTAGCCCTCATTTTTTCATCTAATTTGAGACCAAATTCAACCAGTTCTGTGAGCATCCTGATTACAAGTGTTTTGAACTGTGCATCTGATAGGTTGGCCATCTCTTTTTCGCTTAGTTGTACTTTTTCTGGAGCTTTGATCTGTTCTTTCCTTTGCGCCGTTTGTTTCCTGTCTAGACACACCTGTTACATAGCGAGGGGCAGAGCCTTAGGTGTTCACCAGGGCGGGGTAACCCACAATTCTAGGTTGTGACACTGTATGTGGGGAAGGGGTCAGAGAGGGAGCAGTGGTGCTTGCTTCACTCTCCACCAGATTTTAGTCACTTCCCCCGCTGCCCATAAGCAAATTGGACCCTTCTCGCACTGATTCCAGGGTAGGTGGGCTTGTGTACATTCTAGGACCCTGTGGGTCTCTCCAAGGAACTTCCCTGTGAGGCTGGGAGTTTCTCCCACTGCTGCCTCCGCCCTGACAGGTGTTTTCAATCAGTGGTTTGAGGCTTTATTTCCCGGCACTAGGACCCTGGGTTGTGTGGTCCGTTGTGCCACCCCTTTGTTTCACCTGGTTTATCTGCATGCAAATGTGAGACTTCCCAGTCCGCCAGCTGCTGCCTTGCAAGCCAGATGCAGCCTCATGTGCCCCATTTCACAATCCGCTGCCTCACTGGGTCCACCAGCTGCCATCTTGCCATGAGTCCTCTCCGTGTGACTGCTGGACTCTGCCCCTCCTACCAGTCTGGATGGATGTGTCTTCTTTAACTCCTTGGTTGTCGGACTTCCATACAGTTCGATTTTCTGTCATTTCTGGTGGTGTTTTGTTTATAAATTGTTGTTGTCCTTCTTTTGGTTGTGTGAGGAGGCACAGTATGTCTACCTATGCCTCTATCTTGGCCAGAGTCCCA
Organism: Carollia perspicillata; assembly: GCA_004027735.1. Taxonomy (NCBI): domain Eukaryota; kingdom Metazoa; phylum Chordata; class Mammalia; order Chiroptera; family Phyllostomidae; genus Carollia; species Carollia perspicillata. The sequence continues at coordinate 1,900 of PVKM010022440.1, forward strand.
ATATATTTCTAACTTTTATCTTCTGAATATATAAGATATGTTCCCTTGCTACAGACATTTTTTTCAGTCTTCTTTCATTTCCAACCTGACTCATTAACAACAAATGCCCTCCTTAATTCTTATCCTGTCATCGCCCTTTCTTTTTTTTTTATTGCATTGATAAATTTCCCCCTGGTGAGTATAACCAGAGTCATTGAAATAAAAAATAGACTGATGGTAAGCAGAGGGGAAGAGGGGGTGGGGAGGGGTCTAATAGGGGAAAGAAGGAGAAGAGACATCAAGGAACATGTATAAAGGACCCATGGATAAAGCCACAGGGGGGTAGGATTGAGGGTGGGAGACAGGGATAGGTGGGGTGGGGAAGAGTGGTGGGGGTAAAATGGAGACAACTGTACTTGAACAACAATTAAAAAACATATAATTGAACATATATTATATATCTATATTAGGTTCCTAAGACTGTTATAAATAATAACCCCAAACTGGATGGTTTGAAACAACAGAAGTTTATTTTCTTACAGTTATGGAGTCCGCAAGACCAAAATCAAAGTGTTGGCAGGACCATGCTTCTTACTAAAGCTCTAGGAAAGTGTACTCCCTTGCCTTTTTGAGACTCTAATGGCTCTAGGTATTCCTTGGTTAGTGGCAGCATAACTCTAATTACTGCTTCCTTCTTCATGTGATCTCATCTGTGTGCCTGTGTTTAATATTTTCCTCTCTTTTTTGTTATATGAATACCTGTTCTTGGACTTAGGGTTCATCTGAAATCCAGTTTGATCTCATCTTGAGATTCATAAATATATCCTCATAGACCTTATCTCCAAATAAGTACACATTCACAGGTGTCAATGAGTTAGAACTTGGACATATCTTTTGGGCAGCTGCTCTTCAGACCATTATATTATTTAAATATAGTTATATATTTATTTATAATTAATTATATTTATTAATTTGCTTTAATAAATCCTTGATGCTTAAAAGGTCCATTCATTCATTCATTCATTCATTCAATAGGCACTGTGCTAGGAACTGGTGCTATGAGAGTGAATCTGACAGATACACTTCTTGACCTCATGGATATTAGAGCCTAAAGAAAGTCAAACTAATACATAATTAAAATGTGATAGGTGTGCCCTGTCTGGGTGACTCAGCTGCTTGCAGTGTCACCCCATACAACAAAAGTTTGCGGGTTTGATTCCCAGTCAGGGTACATACATAGTTTGCAGGTTTGCACCTTGATTGAGGTGCATCCAGGGGGCATCTGATTGATCTGTCTCTCTCACATTGATCTCTCTCTCTCTCTCTCTCTCTTCCAATCTCTGAAAAAATAATAAAAATATATCCTTAGGTGGGGATTTAAAAAAAAATAATAGTTGTTACAAAAAGAGACATTCATGATACTGTGCAAATATATATTAAAAGCACTTGCACTAGTTAAAATGTTCCATTGAGGGTCACAGTTTAAGAGACTAATCCTTCACTATATGATCACAATTCACTTTTCTAAATTAATTATGTCTCACTCACTTAAATGAACTCCATTCTGTAATCATATAGACCTCTTTACAATTCTCTGAACACACCATTTCCTTCATACTTCTTAAATTCATACATTCTCTTTATTCTGGAAAATCCTTCCCCTCCCACATTGGTACATCAGGCAATCTTAGTCTCCAAGTTTAAATTCAAATGCTACTATTTCTGTGAAGCCTAATCTCTCCATCACCTGGCCCCAGTTATTGTTTTCTTCTGTGTTCTCAAAGTACTTTCTACATATTTTAGGCAGTAATTTCCACGTGCTATAATTATTTGTTTACATACCTGTTTGTACAAATAGACCAGTTTCTTAAAGACTCTAATTTAGCATTATTCAAGACCCAAAATAGTGATATAAAAGTTTGATACATACATAATAATAATATGTACATTATAATAATGTATATTTATAATGTATATATAAATAATTATGAATAAACAGATTACCTCCCCAATCACCAAATAAAATTTTGCTCATCATATTAAGAATGATAAAAAGTGAAATATACAGTGTTTGGTTCAAAGTTATGAGCTTTTTCAAAGCTATGCTGGTGCAAATGTAAATTAGCAAACACTTAAAAAATTAAAATGTTTCCCTCCTTTGTCTAGCAACTAAAATTTTAGACATCTACCTTAAGAAATTTGTCAGAGATGTGGGCAAAGTTTTATTAAAGATTTAAACATAAGATTGGTAACTTTGAAAATCCTAGGTAGAAATCATGGGGATAAAGTTTCATGACATTGGCTTGGCAATGATTTCATGGGCATGACACCAAAATCCAGACAACAAAGGCCAAAATAAATAAGTAGGGTGATAACAAACTAAACAGCTTCTGCACAGAACATGAAACATTCAACAGAGTGAAAACACAACCTACAGATTGAGAGAAAATATTTGCAATCCATGTGTCTGATAAGTAGTTAATCTCTAAAACTTTTCATCACAGTGATGTGTGAAATAATCCAAATATCCAACAACAATAAAATGATTAAGTAAATTGTAATATTTCTCCTGTGCAATATTAGGCAACAGTTAAATCTCATGTATTTGAAGAATATTAATAATATTTCTTAAATAGTACAGTTAGAGAAGAGTTGATTATGAGTCACTCATGAACATTAATATTGAGCTTTTTCAGAGAGCAACAGATGTGACAGAGTAGTCCCTTTCATGGGACAATATTCATCTCCCCAATCCTTTTGGATTTATTCTGCAAATAGAGATGACTTTGCTTTTGCTTTTCCTTTTGTTTTTATTTCTGTAAAAGCAGCATCCTCAAAAGTTCAGTTTAATGATAAAAAGAAAAAGAGTTTTTGGCACTTTAAATTCAGTTCACAACTCCCTCATCACCTATACCTGCAGTTTAGGTGAATTTATAACTATTACCCAAATATATAAATCAATAAAATATGAACTAATTTTAGCAGTCTTCTGGAATGTGAAAAAAGAGTAAATAATTTTAAATATATAGTATGAATAAATTTAGGGAAATTTATTTTAAACTATATGTGAATATCATACATTTTTAAAATATATAAGTTGCCAAGATTGAGACTAGATAAAGTGGAAATTTGAAAGGAATAATAGCCATTAAATAAATTTAAAAGTAGCATAAATATGACTTTCCTCAAAAGATTATGGGCCAAACACTTTTATCTATAAATATTTTAAAATCTCAATGATATTACTTGTATTTAAATGATTCCAAATTATTGACAAGTATGGAAAGATTCTTAATTCTTTGATGAATTTAGAATAATCTCACTAACAAAATCTTAAAGACTCAGGGAACTAAGGAAATAAGAAAATGTTTGCCTAGTCTTGCTTAATAGTATACATACATTTACATTCCCACCAACAGTACACAAAGGTTCCAATTTGTTGATATCTTCACCCACATTTGTTATCTTTTCTCTGTGTGTGCTTAATAATAAGCATCCTAACAGGTGTAAGGTGATATGCCATTGTGATTTTGGTGGATCATAACTTCCTGGGGAGCTTCTGAGTTGTAATATAAAACTGTACCTCCCCCTCCCCACCTCCGTGTCCCATGTCATCCCTCCATACTCACATGGGGCAAGGAGAGACTGAAGAAAGAGGGAGACCACTCCAGATTGGTAGGTGGCAGTTGTAATGAGCAAGGGAACTCATTTAAAAGGCTTGTCTTGGGCGACCACAAGATGAGTAGTTTTACACACCCACAGACCACAATCTTAAAAGTTAATGCAGAGACATTAATTGGGTTCAGTAACATATACAAGAAGCCATAAGTTAAATTCAGTAACGTACTCAGTGCAGATAGTCTCAACATTCCATTTCTATCTCAAAGCTCCACCCTGGAGCAGCTTCTGGGACTGAAGAAGGCAACTGGAATGCATATTCCAAGGACAAGGCATGGGATGAAGGGCCTCTTGTGGGTCAATTGGCAGTCATGTCCTATGTATGACATCTTCCAACAGGTTTTCATTTGCAAGTCACTGATTAGTGATGTTGAACATCTTTTTGTATACCTTTTGACCATTTTTATATCTTCTTTGAAGAAACATTTATTAGGGTCCTTTGACTACTTTTTAATCAGATCATTTTTAATATTGAGTTTTAGAAGTTCCTCATATATTTTGGGGAACTCCTTATTAGGCACATGGTTTGTGAGTATTTTCTCTCATACTATAGGCTATATTTTCACTCCATTAATTGTTTCTTGTTCTGTGCAGAAGCTCTTTGGATTAACACGACCCCACATGTTTATTTTTGCCTCTGTTGACTGTGGTTTTGGTGTCGTGTCCTGAAGTCATTGCCAAGGCCAATGCCATAAAACCCTTCTCCCATGATTTCTACTAGGATTTTAAAGTTTCTGATCTTATGCTTAAATCTTTAACACATTTTGAGCTGACTGATTTTATGTATGAAGTAAGATAGGAGTCCAATTTCATTTATGTTGCTATATAAGTATTAGCTCTTACTATTATCAAGAAAAACCCTCCCATCTATAAATCAAAGGAGAAAATTATACAATCAGCTTAATAGATGCTGAAAAGTCTTTTGATAAAAATAACATTTTCTCCACATGCATAAAAATAACTTTCTAGGTAATTTAAAAAATGTGTTCATACCATGAATGCTCTATTTAATTGTAAAGACTTGAAACATTCTGGTTGAAATTAGAAACAGATTTAAAACTGTAATTTAAAATTGTTATTGATTTTCTACACAGTGCTACAAGATATTAAACAAAAATAACAAGAATAATCATTGAAAAGAAGGCAAAGTTATCATTATTTATTTCACATCACTCTCCCCCTAGAATACTAATTAGTACTAACAAAAGAGATAAAAGAGCTAGCACAACAGAAAAATTAGATTATAATTCTAACATAACAAAGGCAATCATAGGGAAATAGAGTATTTAAAGAAAAATAAAAGAGGATTCACACTGAAGAATGTATAAAATATCTAAGGAGAATCCCTTAAGAAGGAATGTGATGGATCTACATTTAAGAAAATGAAACTTTACTGAGTGACATAAAATAAAACATGAACAAATCAAAGAAAATAACATACATATGGATAGAAAGCAGCAGAATTGTAAATATGTCATTTCTTCACAAATTACTAATTTAAAGCAATTCCAATAATTATTTCAAATACATATTTTAATATGACAAATGATTCTACAATTCTATAAAATAATAAAGTGAGGACAACTATAAAATTGTATTAAAAGGGATCATCCTTTTATATATATATATTTTTTTTTAATTTGACTTTAGGTGAAGACAATTGTCACTGGCACAAATTCAACAAATAGAGCATTAGAAGAGAATAGCTAGCCAATAATACATATACTTTGACTTGGTAATTGTGCATATATGGAATTATACTAAAGAAATTTTAAGATGCCATCAATAATCTGTTATGAGAAAGATATTTTTTGTGGTTTCATTCATAATAGCAAAAAGTTGCTTGACCCCTTATTTGACCACCTAAACATAAAAAACATACAGAAATCAGTAAATAAAATAGGGTGAAAATAACCTTTTATTGAGCTGTTATGCAGCTACCTAAAACTGTTTTTAAATAGTTACTGAATGGGTAAATAAAATACTGTACAATCCTATGATGGAATACTATGGAGCTGTTTGCATGTGTGACATTGAATTTTACGATATGAGAAAAATTGATAGAATTTTTAAAAACAGGATATTATGGCACAATACAGTATCACTGTTTTTTAAATATTTTTAAAATTTTTATTTTATTTATTTTTAGCAAGGGTAAGGGAAGGAGAAAGAGAAGGAGAGAAACATCAATGTGTGGTTGCCTGCCATGCACCCTCCCACTAGGGACCCGCCCCAAAACCCAGGCGTGTGCCCTGACTGGGAATCGAACCAGTGAACCTTTGGTTCACAGGCCAGCACTCAATCCACTGAGATATACTAGAGAGCGCAGTGTCACTGGTTTTATGTACATTTTATAAAAATAAAAATGTCATGCTCAACATGCACACGTGTCATATGCACACACATACATATGCATGTGTGCACATTAATATAGTCCAAAAACAATGCGCATTAATGGAATTATAAGTGGGATATTTTTATGCCTTAATCTAGTAATTTATTTTCTTAAAGTGTCCAACTTCTATCATGACAAATGTTATTGAAAAGCAATAACTTTTAAATAGACCATAATATTTTTAAGAATTTGTAATATGATAAAGGAAGTATCACAGACTATTGGGAAAAGATAGGGCTGCATAATAAATGCTCATGGAATAATTGCTCAGTTGACAAAAACAAAATGAAAGCATATCTTTACCTTACACCTAAGGTAGTTACAAGTATTTGAGGAACTAACTAAAAGAAATAAAGTAAAAACATGCTGGCAGGGGCAAAATAAAAGGTAAAATGTTTATGGGATTTCAGATACTAAGACCAGAGAAATTTTCTAGATTAAAAGCAAATATGTCGCAAAAGACAATTAAAGAAAATGTTTGATTAAATAAAAATATAAAATGTAAAATTCTGTTGGTCATATAAACATTAAGAAAATTAAAATAAAAATAACCATTTGAAAAAAACACTTACATAAAGTAAAAACATCCTATACACAAAGGCCAATAAAAGCTCTAAATTATCCATAAAATTAAAAATACAGAAAGACTCAGTATAGAGTTTCCTCAAAAATTTTAAAAATGAAACTGACTTATGAGCAGTGAGCTTACTTCTGGGAATATATCCTAAAAATCCCAAAGCACCTGTGATCATAGCAGTGATATTTTAAAAACTTCAGATATGGAAATAACCCAAGTGTCCATCAGTAGGTAAGTTGATAAAAAAGCTTTGGTGTATTTACACAATGGAATACTACACAGCTGTAAAAAAAAAGAGGGAAATCTTACCTTTTGTAACAGCATGGATGGACCTGGAGATTATTATACTAAGTGAAATAAGTCAGTCAGAGAATGACAAATACCATATTCTCTCACTTACATGTAGAATCTGATGAACAAAATAAAGTGATGAACAAAAGAGAAACAAAGGCATGGTCACATGGAACAGACTGACAGTTGTCAGAGGGAAGGGGACAGGGGACAGGGTGGGGGATTGGATGAAAGAAGGTGAAGAACATACATGCATAAACCATGGACACAAACAACAGTGTAGTGATGGCCAGAGAGAAGTGGGGGCTGGGTGAAAGGGGGTAATATTGGGACTCTAGTATTAGTATCAGCAATAAAATTAAAGACAAAGTAATAACCTTAAAAAATATGGAAAGACTAACTAGGAAATTCTAATTAAACATAAGTAAGATACTATGTTGCCATCGGTAAAATTTAAAAAACTTTTTCTTACTATAATAAGTAGTGCTTTGGGTGAGGGTGTAGTGAAACAAACACTTGTAAAGTCTCCTAATGAATGAATAAATTGATGATACTTTTACAAGGACACTTTGACAGTTTGCATAAATTATTTTCAACATTTTTTATTGTTGTTCAAGTATTATTTTCTGCCTTTTCCCACCACCCCAGCTCTCCCCACCTCCCCTCCTGTTTCCACCCCCCTTGTTATTGTCCATGTGTCCTTTATACTTGTTCCTGTAAACCCTTCAACCTTTTCCTCCTTATCCCCTCCCCTCTCCCCTCTGGTCACTGTCAGCCTGTTCTTAATTTCAATGTCTTTGGCTATGTTTTTCTTGCTTTTCTCTTTTGCTGATTATGTTCCAGTTAGAGGTGAGATCATATGGCATTTGTCCCTCACTGCCTGGCTTATTTCACTTAGCATAATACTCTCCAGTTCCACCTGTGCTGTTCGAAAGAGTAGAAGCTCATTCTTTCTTTCTGCTGCATAGAATCCTATTGTGTAAGTGTACCATAGTTTTTTAAAAGAATCATTGCTTTTGAGCAAACTCTCCTCACTACTTTTCTGTAGGAGAGAAACTCTATTTTGAGGCAGTATGAATGCCAACAGTATTAGTTCAAAGGACTCATGTATAAAGGACCCATGGACAAAGCCAAAGAGGGGAAGGATGGAGGGTGGGAGTTGGGGGAGGGCGGGACAGGGGAAAGTAGTAGTGGGAAAATGGAGATAACTGTATTCAAACAACAACAAAAAGTGACTAAAAATAAATAAATAAGTAAATAAATAAATATTGACATGTAACAGTGGAAAACTGAAAATTTTCTGAATGTCCAACAGTAACAGGATATTATACTACATTCATCAAGTAAACTATTATATAATATTTTAAAGCTGTATAATAAAAGTTATTTAATAGTGTGATGGAAGTTTGTGAATTTATTTGAGATGTAGAAAATATAATCCAATTGTTTAAAACACAAATAATAAAATACAAATTTGTATGAAAAATAATGAAATGAAATATAATAGTTATTCTCTCAGCATCATATGACTATGCTCCTTTAATTTTTATCTTCATAAATGTTCTTCATTTTCTGAATTTTTAAAAGGAAGTTTTATTATCATTATAATCAGAAAATAAAACAAAAACTTCATATCTTAGAGTTTCTTAAATTATCTATTACTTTTGAATTTGCAGAGAAATCCCATTCTACTTATCTTTCTTATTAACCTAATAGTTGATTTGCATCTTACATAATGTGAATTTCCATTTTCTAAAAATTGTGTTTAAGCCATCATCACACTGTTTCAGATTCCATAGTTTGAATCTAGCTAACATAAAGTTTGTCTTTTAAAGGACAAAGAATAGAACAGTAGCTTTCACCCTTAATGCCTTAAATGGGGGAAACACTTGAATCTGAAACATTTATTCATCCCCATTCATTTCATGTTTTGAACTATGAAGGTACTTCTGTGTTTTTAATATGATATTGACCTGCCATTCCTTGAATACACCATGCATATTCACACCTTCATGCTTTCATACATGCTATTCCTTATGCAGGAAATTTCCTTCCCTGTTTTTGCTTCCAGATGAAACTCAAGTGCACTTTAACATGCAGTTTAAATGTAAATGATACTTTCTTTGAGACACCTTTTTAGACATCCATTTCTTCTTGTCCCTTTCTCACTTTGCATGCACTTCTATGATTCAGTTAGTATTTTTCTATAGAGAATGATAGAAAATCCATCCTTGTTTAAGAAAAAGAAAAAGGGTAGGGGATTGCTACCTTCATGAACACCTGGAATTGGGGACTAAAATTATGTTATCAGGATTGAGTCTCCATTTTTTGGCACTGATTACATCTACAATGGCTTTACTCCAGTGGAAGTCCTCTGCTTGCAGTGGCCACTTCCAACTTTGGGCTTCTATCCTCTTGGTAGTACCTGAAGAAAGCACAGGTTTTATCCTTAGATTGACTTGGCCCTAGTGCCCTGAGCCAGTTACAAAATTGAGGTCTAGGTTGACATGATCTAGAACACTGACCTACCCCTGAACCAGTTTCTGTGTTTAAGAGGAGTAAGTGCCCTAATAGGCAGGGCTTGGAAAAGCTGGAAGAAAGCAAAGTTGAAAAGGGGGAAGATCTTTGGAAGAGAACAAAGGTAAAGGGGATCAAATGTATGATAATGGAAGGAGACTAGATTTTGGGTGGTGAGCACACAATGACATATACAGATCTTGCATTATAAAGTTATACACTTGAAATATTAACGAATGTTACCCTGATAAATTTAATTTAAAATTTAAAGAAAGGAGATTTTCCTTTTCATGGGGTAAGAAGTGATTTTTATTAGAGCAGAACTAGGCATATGGAAATCTACTAAAAGTTCTTGTTCAGATTAAAAGTAAATAATTTCAATGTAAGAACTCATTAAAAATAAAACTCTGAAGTAAATTTTAAATACATACTTCTTCACTTAAACAATATAAGAATAATCCAAAATGTTTCTGTAGAATGGTTCATTGGTGAAAGACTTTTAAGACAAAAGAAAAGATATATTTGAAGGAAGATAACACATGATAATTTGGTTTAAAAAATCAGAAACTTTCATACTGTTTCTTAGATTTTGCACAAGAATCATTCTATCTTTGCAATGATGATACTGTGGCCAAACATGGACTGGGACCAAGGTGGTCTGCTAGACAGGTCTGGAAACAAGATTGTTCCAGAGTCATAGGAAAGGAATTTCAGGAATTCATGTATAGGAGGATTTGAGGTATAGTGGCAAAAATTTTTGGAGCAAAAACAAAACACTGTCCCTAGGTACCCAATGTATCATCCATGGTGAGGTGACTCAGATCCATTTGGCTGCAAAAGTCCAGCCTTTGGGGCTGCAGATGGGAACCCACACTCATCAGGCTCAGGAGGGCCAGGACCCAGAGATGCAGAACTTTGTGTCTCATTTTCCCATCTGCACATTCATAGCCAAGGCTTGATGGCACCCAGGCACGACTGGTGCTCTGCTTTGCCCACCCAGCTGCTATACTCAGGCCCGTGGGGCTGCTACAAAGACAGAATGTGGGAACACATCTCTGGCCTTTGTTAAATTTTTATTATATTACCTTGGGAAGGAGTAAGCTTTCTTTCAAACTAACCAATCTTCCTAATTCTTGTGCTGGGCCCTCCCCCTGTCCAGTTCCTTTCCTGAATCTTCTGGGGTCCCTGCTGTTATCCTACCCAATCCTTTCCCTAGACTTTTCCAAGCTAAACTCCTCCCCTTTATAGTGACCATTTTGGCTCCTACTGTGCATGCCTCATACTTTTGCTTCATCAGTTGGCTTCTACTGTGCATGCCTCAGCAGAGGAATTTCTCCTTTACTGTTTTATCTTTCCCTGTGGTCATCTATGGGTAGGAGCCAGCTGTTACCTGAGGAGATTAGAAAGCTGGTCCTCCACGCCTGCTCAGGCATTAACGTCCCTTCAGTTGGAGGATGTGGCTGTTCCCTGGGGTGTCTGGGAAGTTGTCCCCTCCTAATTAATCTAGCTTAATTAGAGCTCTGGCTCCCTTCTCTTTCATTAATATCTAACTAGCTGCCTACTATAACAGTACTATCCTATGAACTGTGAAATTAAATGTATTTATACCTTCTTTCCTTCTACAAATATTATATGACTTCTTGTCATAAAAAACAGAATATATATGTTGGCAAATACTGGGGATTTTTTTAAATCATCAAACTGGAAGTCTGTGGATCAATAACTTTGCAATCCAGTATTTACAATCTTCCAGAGAAAGCTAGAAATCAAATACTGATACAGTGCTATAAAGTAGACACTGCCGTATGGATGCATGTGAAAGATTGCAGTCTTAGAAACCTTACATAAACAAAGACTCCTGGCTACTTAGGTTAAAATTAAAAGGTCATTCAACCAATTAACAAAAACAGTGAACCAATAAATCTGCTGGTGTAACACCACTACACATTCTGCCACATTTTCCATCACTACTGTCAACAGTCTGGAAAGCTGCCTGATGCGGTAGCCTCAGTCTGTTACTTCTGAGCTGGCCATACGGTCAGCCAAAGTACCACTTGTTGGACCAGTTATAAATCATGAAGGTATGTTTCTCTGAGATGTATTCTTGTTTGGCATGGATTTTTTCTTTCCTATTTTGAACGTATCATTCCACTCTTTCCTGGCTGGCAAGGTTTCTGCTGAGAAGTCAACTGGTGATGGTCTTATGGGATTTCTCTTACATATGATGAGTCAATTTTCTGTTCCCTGTTTAAAAAGATGTCTTTGTCCTTGACATTTGACAAGATTATAATATTTCTCAGTGTAGTCTTCTTTGGAGTTGATTTTATTTGGGATCTTTTGAGCTTCATGAATGTGGATGTGCATTTCCCTCCTTAGATTTGAGAAATTTGCAGCCATTATTACTTTAGATGTGTTCTTCCCCTTTGTCTTTTGTTCTGTTCATGTGGTATTTGTCTAATTTTGTTGAGCTGTATATGTATATTTTGTTATAGCTTGATGACTTTATTTAAAACTAATTTGAATGTCATTCAATTTGTAGATCTCAATTTCTTTGGGTTGGTTACTAAAAATGTATTGTATTCCTTTGGTGGTGTCATCTTTCCTTGTTTTTTCATGTTCCTTGATGTTTTACACTGGTGTCTTCACATTTAAAGGAGCAGTCACCTTTTGCAGACTTTATGGACTGGTTTTAGTGGGAAAGACATTCACCTCCAGGTGAGTGCAAGAGCGCTGGCTGAGTGGAGTGTGCAGTGGTGCTGGCTCTGGGAACATGTGAAGACACTGGTTCCAGGGACTTACAGTAACACTGATTCTGGGGTGGTTTTGGCGGGTCTGTCAGGCTAGGTTCACAGCAGCGCACAGCAGCAACTCCAGGTCTGGCTCGGGCACAGTGGTAACTCTTGCTTCACAGGGACACAGTGACATGGATTCTTGGCAGATCTGTCAGCTGAGACCAGCATTGGCAAAGACTGTGAGGGTCCTCATCAGTGAAGGCTGTGGATATTTGTGACAATAGGAAAGATTTATGACATCCTTAATGGCAAAAGCTGCTAGGGTCCACCTCTATTTTCCTCCTAAGGGCTGCAGTGCATGAATGGTGGCAGTGCCAGGTCTGGGACATGGATGCACACATGGTGTGGCTCATTTTTCTATTGAGTTACCTAACTTTATTACTGATATGTAGCAGTTCTTCAAATATTCTGGTTATGAGCTAAAAGGAAAACAATGTTTTTCTACACTCTTCTGACACAAAATGACACTGTAACTCTTTCTTCACCAAGGAATGCCCCCACACTAAAGATAAAAAAGCCAGATAAACTACAAAATCTTAACTTTTCTTGACCCATCAGAGAGACCTGAAGTTTCAGTCCACCCAAGGAGACTAAATGTCAAGACAGGATAAGCCTTTCCAAAGAGAGTTGAGATGTGTAGGTTGGTTTACCTGTAGCACAGCATAAAAGGAAGAGCTTGCTGCCACACAAGCTGGCAAGAAGATATAAGCTAAAATCTTAACAAATAATTAATTGGAAAACAAATAGAGGCTGGTAAGACAGTGTGCGATAGGTAGGGAGCTCAGAAAAAAGGAGTTTGCACTCAAAGACATTTTTCATGGGTCTCTCCACCAAGTGCTCATGAGAAACTGGGGCAGGAAAAGAGTCATACAAAGCCTTTCTTTGTGGTACAGGTGCACAGAAGGTGCTCGTCTACCACTTAATGTCAGTCCTAAACCCCAACCTCTGCCTAAGAAGCCAAAGGTTTAAGCAGCAGGGGAGAGAACCAACAAACCCTGTGGCCTAGGACACCAGCAAAAACACATTCTGGCTCATAAGCTTGATTTCACTATTTTCTCTGCCTTTTTATTATATTTGAAATTTCCTTGTAATAAAAAATTAATCATTAGTTTGCCATAACTTCTAGTGAAACCTTATTGGCTTCTACTGATCAACACATTATTTTATATTTTAATGCTTACCCACCATATTTAAGCTATTTTACTTTTTTTATCCTGGAATATGTTTCAAACAAGTTAAGTCTTTAAATGTCAGCAACTAATTTTTTCCATTTTCAGAAATTAATGGATTTGAGCTGTCTGACTTCTGTTGCCATGTTCCAGGATTTCTCAGAATTATTGATACAGATTTTTATCATCATATCTAAGAATGATAGTTTTTTTTTTTCATTAAAGCAGCACACACAGGTTAAGTTTAAAGGAAATAAATGTTGTTCAAAGCTTAAAATCCCCAATACAGATTCAGGGACTTTCAAATCATCTGGCAAAAATTTTAAATGTCTATTTTAAACATCCATATTTCTTGATATTTAAACAGCTTCAGTGAAGGGAAAATTGTGCATAATTTAATAGTAACTGCATCACAGATATGGTTTCGGGAATGTTCAGGTTTTTATCCAGTAATCAAATTAAAGTATCAGATTTTTTATTGGATCCAAAATTATTAAAGTCACATGGTTTCTTCCAGACTAATGAATTATGTAGAGTATTGTACACCCAAATGCCTTGTTATGCATGACATTGAATGTGAATTTCTTAATGTGACTTTTGTTGTGAGAGAAAAGTGGTAGTTTTTGCATAGGTGCTTTTTAGTCAAAGGTGATTAGAGTAGCCCCTACCTTATCTGCAGAGGACACCTTCCAAGACCCCCAGTGGATGCCTGAAACCACAGATAGCGGTGAACCTTATATGTATTATGAATTTTTCCTACATGTACATACCTATGACAAAGTTTAATTTGTGAATTAGGCACAGTAAGAGATTGGCAATAATAATTAATGAAATAGAACAATTATGATAATATACTGTCATACGAGTGATGTGAATGTTGTCCTTCACTCAAAATATTTTTGTAGTGTACTCAACATCCTTCTTCTTGTGAAAATGAAAGATGATAACAATGTCTACATGATGATGAGATGAAGGAAGTTACTCAGAACAATACACAACTTAAACTTTATGAATTATTATTACCAATTTGTACTTCTTAAACACTTCACCTTTTTCATCTAGTCTCCCAATCTCCCTCCCCTCTGACAACCATTCATCTGTTTTCTGTACATATGAATCTGTTTCAATTTTGTTTGCTCATTTACTTTGTTCTTTAGATTCCATAGTTATAGGGATCCAGAGCATGCCATAAGGAATACAGTCAATAATGTTGTAATAACTCTATATGATGCCAGGTGGGTACTGGGACTATTAGAGGGATCACTTTCTAAGTATTTGATTGTCTAACCAGTGTTTTGTACATCTGAAAAGAATACAAAATAAAATTGAATGTAAAGTCTAATTGAAAAATAAAATTTAAAAATATTAAAGCCTATAACTTATGAATTGTTTATCTCTGGATTTTTCTACTTAATATTTTCAAACTGTGGTTGCCTTTGGGTAACTGAAACTGCAGAAAACAAAACTGCAGATAATGGGGGGCTATTAACAGTATTGTACTATTTTCAAGTGAATAGTTTGCTGCATGGACATATATAATCTGTTTTAAACCAGGCTGGTTACAACATTTCATTTTTAAAACATCTTCTTCAGAAGGCCCCAAAATCTTTATAAATAAGTTTCATTTTCTTGGTCTTTGCTGGCATTTTACTTCACTAGCTAAAACGATCCTATCTCTCTGAAATACAGGTAATTACAAATGGTGAAGATTTGTGCCCTGCTTTGTTTCCAGGAGCATTGGTCTGAATACATTTACTTCACACTGATATTGTCTCTTCCCAAACCTCAAGACATCTTTCACTTTGTACATTTGCATACTAAAAAGTTCAATTATAGGAATCAAATATCGTGCTATTACCTTTTGGAATAGCAATGCAATTCACTCCATTGATGAAGTTAGGATAGTAGAACAGCTTTCACCTCAACACCTTTTAACAATCACTCTCATTTATTCTCTTGGTCTCACTCAAGCAGCAATAGATGTGAGATATAAATACATATGTAAAATCTGTGTCTATATTTGATAGGTTATATGTTGCATTATGTATCTAAATTTAGTTTCAGTAAAGAATTTGAGAAATGTCAGTCACACAGTGACAATTATGATCCTTAACAAAAAAAATCCATAGTAAATAACATTAAGACCTCTGTTAGTATGTCACATGAAAAGCAGTGTTATAGTTTGTTGCTTAGTTTGGTGCATGTTCACTAGCCTAAAATACATTTTTTCCACTATGCATAAGATTGTGCAGGCCATTTTTTTCATATGTATTGCTTCAATTAGTCACTGTATGTCACTATTATTTTAATGTCAAGGAAACATCTTAATTTTTTAAAAGTAATACATCATAGCCTATGTAATCCTAGTCATGGTTTTCTGCTTGTATGCCTTACACAATTGTTTATTGTCTTCATTGTTTTGTTTCAAATGTTTAGGGAATAGTCAACTTTATTGTTAAAACAACAAAAATTGAAACTGGTTCTGGCACCTACTGTTTTCCTCTGTGGGGTTATTTTTTAAATTCACCCAGTGAATGTGTCATAATTTGTGGGTTATAGGCATTCTGCAGTGATATCTCATCTGACCTCTCACCTATTTCCTCTTACACCTATCCCATTAAAACCCAGTCTCTAGGCAAAAATGGCAACCTTCATACACCTCAGGGCAAACACCTGCTCCAGAGTTTGATTGTCTCTGTAATACAACTAACTATCCTGCCATTTCTAGGCTTAACTTTAATATGTGTAGTCATGTTTTTTAATAAAAACAAACTATACATAAACATACATACAGACAGAGAAAAATTTAAAGTATTCTATACTAACAAGTGTTTATTGAACATCCATCCTTTATTTGCGGAAATAATCTTATTTGTGAATTCAAAAAAACCTATATTCATAACATATATGGTAAATATTTTGAATCAGCAATGATAATAGATATACATGATGCATGTGCTATGTTTTCATGCTGAGCAATATTACAATATTATTAAAATAATTTCACATTTTAAATAAACAGCTGAAAATGTATCAAAATATTTTACATTTCTGTTTTCTGTTAAAACTCTCATGCCAATTGAAAATAGTACACGCAATTATAATATCATAAAGGAGACTGTGCAGAATGAACTGAAAGAAAAATATAGCCAAGTGTTTTTGGTGTTAAATAAACAACATTTACAAGTCTAGCTTACTAGTGATTAAACATTGAAACAAGCTCATACATATTTCTTTGCATAATACCTTTACTAGGTTATAACCATCCAAGTCACTTCTCTCTTACTTGACAAAAATAATACTTGTTTTAAAGGTTGCCTTGCAGAGATATTGTGCACATAGAAAGTGTTGGGAACCGCTCTGCCTGGTTTCAGGAGTTGTAACCACCCCCGTGGCTAAGGCTGAGTGAGCGACACCTGGACTGTGAGCCAATGAGGAAACAAAGCTTATCTCCCTGGCAGGAGTGCTGCTTCTGCCATCTCTAGCCCCCAACGCTTGGTCAGTTAGTCAGAGTCTATGGGTACGACCCCTCAGAGGAGGGGCAACCCATGCCAGACACGATCACTTGTGGGTGGCCATCAAGAAAGGACTCAGTGGGGGCTGCAGCCAAGTGAGGGCGAAGGACCCTCACCCCTTGGCTATTTTGACATAGCCTGAGTGCCCTTTCCATCTGGGAGAAGCTCTGGGAAAAGCGCTTCCTGCCTCTAATCCACTTAAGCTTGAATCTTGATGGGGAGAGGATACAGCCCTCTGCCGGCTAGAGAGGGTTCCGATGAAAACAGGCATAAGAAAGATTTTGTAAAGTCCTGTGAAGTCTGCTTTGCTAAGAGTGCTGTCATCCATATGATAAGAGTCTGGGCAGGAAATGAGTATGTCTCCTAAAGTTTTTGTAACCCCCTTACCTGACAGACACTGACTCAGATTAAACCCTCAGATTTCTTTGATATGTCATCTATTGTTTGATCCTTGCCGCCTGACATTGATTGATGAGCTTTACCTATATCCCTGCATGTTATGATCCTAATAAATACCATTGAGGTAAGGACTCATGGCCTTTCTCCCTTGAGAGACTAGCCCCTTTCCTCCCCAAGCAAATCATGTCTTGGTAGCATTATGTTCATCTGTGGCGGACAGGGGAGCCCTGCGGGCGGAGCCCCCCTACAAGAAAGTCTACAGTGGTTAATAGCAGAGTAGCATTACTTAGATGTAGAAATTAGTGGCTGAAAAAGATGTATACTTAAGCAAGTACTTCAATCACTGTCATGTAGGCATACCTCATTTTATTGCACTTCACAGATAATATGTTTTTGTTTGTTTTTTGTTCTTTTACAAATCGAAGGTTTGTGGTAACCCTGTATTGAGTCAGCACCATTTTTCCAACAACATTTCATTTGCTGTTGAAAAAACACTTCATGTCTCTGTGTCACATTTTGGTCATTCTTGCAATCTTCCAAACGTTTTATTGTTATTATTATATTTGTTGTGCTATTAGATATCAGCACAGTTATCGTGTTTGGGTTTGTTTGGAGTAAGATGGTATGAAGTGAAAATTAAGCAGTATGTCAGGATTTACCTACATTGTTGAATAATTTTTTAAAAAACTGATTTTAATCTTACATGGACTTGAAAATCAACTTTTAGGCATGAACTGAAAAGCAGGAATATTTCACTTTTTTGCAAGGAAGAGAAACATAGACAATCATGGCAGATATTTATTCAACTATATTAATTATTTTAAGTGTTAATGGTCTATATACAATAATAAAAAGATTATCAAAATGTATTAAATAACAACATACAACTATATATTGTCTACAAGAAATCTACATTAGATATAAAGACACACATAGGTTAAAAGTAAAGGGATAAATGAAAATATACCTTTCTAATACTAATTAAAAGAAAACTGGAGTAGCTATAATAATATCAGGCAAAGTAAGCTTCGGAGGAAGGATAATCACAAGGGATAAAAAAGGCCACACAATGTCAAATCCAAGAAGACATAACAATTCTAAATGTGTAAGCACCTAACAGTAGCGTGCCAAAACAAATGAGGCAAAAACCAATAGAACTGAAGGGAGAAATGGATAAATCCATTATGATAACTTGGAGACTACAAAACCCTTCCATAATTAATTGATACATTATATTGGCAGAAAATCAGTAAGACTATACATGGCCTGAAACACTCTCAATCTACTTAATCTAAATAACATTTATTGAGTACTCCATCCAATAGTATTAGAATACACAGTTTTTTTCTCAATTTCACATGAAACATTCAAAATAGACTTGTTGCTTGCTATTCATGATTTCAGTGGTATTATAGATTTTAAAATGATTTCATTTTCCACTGCATAGTATTCCATTGTGTAAATGTACCACAGCTTTTTGATGCACTGGTTTACTGATGGGCACTTAGGCTGTTGCCAGCACTTGGCTATTGTAAATTGTGCTGCTATGAACACTAGAGTGTGTAGGTTCTTTTGAATTGGTGATTTGGGATAGAACCGGAGAATATTACACTAAGCAAAATAAGCATTGGTGAAAGACAGATACCATATGATCTCATCTACAAAAGGAATCTAATGAACAAAATAAACTAACAAACAAAATAGAACCACAGGCGTCCAATCATGGAACAGATTGACAGTGGCCAGAAGGGACAAGGGAGGGAGATAATGGTGGAAAGGAAGTGAAGGAACTAGACAAAGAACATACGTGAATGACTCATGGACATAGACAACAGTGTGGAAACTGACTGTCAGAACAGGGGGTGGGGTGAACGGAGGAGGGCAAAGGGAGAAAATTGGGACTTACAATACAATACAATACAATACAATACAATACAATACAATACAATACAATACAATACAATACAACACAATACAATACTAATAAAAATGATTTAAAAATGATTGCATTTATTCTGACCTCTATATCCAGACCCCTTGCAATGTAATTTTGTAGCATCTCCCATTGAATTTCACAGTGTATTTTTTCCCAAACTGTAAATCTGTTTTTGCCCTGAGATTTGTTTAGCTTAATAGAATGCATTGGGAGCAACAATGAGCAAGTTCTAAGCCTATGCTTCAAGAGGCTTTGAGTGTTCTGCTGCCTTTCTTGTTATCTTGTTTAGGGTGAACAAACCCAGGCTGGCCAGTTGGATGATAATAGATATGTCCCAATTTCCCTAGTTAATCCAGTGAAGAACCAGCCAATCCCCAGAAGCAGAGCTCCTACTGGACCACCAGCTGATGGCTGATACCTAAATGTACTCTCTGAGACCAATGGACCTACCCATCTAATTGCAGGTCAAATTGTACACCTACAGAATTGTGAATTAAATACATGGACATTGCACTATTAAGTTATTAAGTTTTGGGGTGGCTTTCTATGCATCAAAGCTGTTACAGGTTGAGTTTGTGAACTAGAATTTTGATATATAAAAACCTATATTTTACAAATAATTTCTAATTAACATTTTATTGTATTTTCTTTACCTATTGGGATCAATATTAAATAACTGTTTTAGAGTGTAATTCTTTTTT
>PVKM010022441.1:0-21831 GCA_004027735.1 Carollia perspicillata
TTAAGTGCTGCCCTGGGCGCAGAGCTGCGCAGCCATCAGTCACCCCATGCCGCTCTCCCCGGCACGCCTCTGAAAGGAGTTTTAGCACCTAACACGTGTTGAACGCCTACTAAAGCAGAGTCAGGCTGTTCTAAATGTTTGCCCAAATCAGCTCATTTAATCCTCGTATCCACTCTGTGTGGTGGGTTTCGTTATTATCTGCATTTTAAAGGTGAGGACACAGAGGCCCAGCGAGAGTAACTGGCCCATTTGCCACTGTGTTTGTGAACTGACTGTGTAACCAACAGGGGTTGCGAGCCGTGCCTTGTGCTCCATTCAGCCTTCCTTGCTCTGATTGGAGGCCAATCTCTGGCCACCATTCAGACTTCCCTCTCCGCTCCTCACTGGGCACCACGTGGCAAGCCCACGCCCTCTGCACCACTGTGGTTTTCCATCAGTGACACATGCGTACAAGCCCTTAATGGTTTTTGTGTACTTGCTTTGTCATTTTTTATTCCAGACTAATTTCTTCTTCCTCAGGCCAGCCCTGGTTTGGCATTAAGCTGCTTGGGTTTTAATGCAGGCATCCCTTACCCACATTCTTAAATTCAACAGGCGCTGACTTCTGGCAAGTGCCCAGGGCTGGTTGCCAGGCTTCCTGCTGAGACTGGCCCTCCAGCTTCTCCTTGTATTTATTTCCCCAGGGTAGGGGCTGAAGTACTGAGCAGCATCACTGTTTCTTGTGCTTCAGGGTTTCCTTAGCATCGTCTTTGGCAAAATGGAAAGCAGTCTAACCTTGTGCTACTAAGCACAGGGCTAGGAATGTGGTTGCTACTCAATAAACAGTCATTGAATAAACAACTTTATTCTTCCTTCCACTTTAAAAACTAAGGTTGCCTGACTGAGAAACCAGGGAAATTCTGAAAACTGATGTATCAGTTAGCTTTTGCTGCATAACAAATAGGCATACCACGATAAGTGTCCATGGTTCACATGACTGAAGTCATCTGGGGGAGGCTCTGGTGATCGTGAACTGGGCTTGCTTCCATGTCTGGGGGTTGGCATCTGTCACCTGATCTGGGCTGGGATCAGCTGGGGTAACTGGAGGGACTCAGCACTGTCCATGTGTCTTTCATCCTTTTGGGGTCAGCAGGCTAGTGACTTGAGTAAAGAAAAGTGGTGAGAAGACCATGTTGCCACAAAGCACACATCAGGTGCTGTGACCTCACCCAACTCAAAAGAGCCTGCCTGTGCTGCAGCACTGTGAAGAGAGTTGCCACGTTTCATGGAAAGAAAATCGATATGTAGGTACAGGTGGTAGTAGGATCTTCTTTTCCAGTGAAATCTTACCAGGAGGCGTCAATGAATGATTTTTCCCAGGCTGAACTGCTCAGCGGTGGGGCCGACAGAATGCCCAGGCAGCTGCTCTTGTCCTCCTCACCCATCTTGGATCCCATGGCTGCTGAGAAGCCCACACCAAGAGCTCTTAGCAGTTCCTGACGGTCACCGGAATCTTCATTGACCCAAAGCAAGCACGTAGCCCGCAGGCTCGGAAGTTTTAGCCCCATCAGGCCCTCTCGTCTGCTGAGGAGTCAGGACGAGAGTCCACTCTGTGATACAGGATGGAGTTGGAGCTTCTCGAGTCATCTGCACCACAGCGGGTTTCATTGTTTAATATTCAGTGACAGTGTTCTCAGAGGCGACAGCTGCCTTCCAGCTGAGCCTTGCCCCAAGACCAGCTCTGCTGAGGGGACATTTTTCAGACACAGTCCCAGGTGCAGGTCACAGATGTTGTCTCTCACCCGGGCTCATCCCTGATCTCTGGACAGAACTCAACTTCTCTATGCAAAGAGTCAAAACATGAAACCCAGAACAATTCATGTGCTACTTTCAAAACAGACCACGCAGGACCCCCTTTCTTGTTGTCGTTTAAGTGTTTGCTCCAGCTGCTACTGTTGTAGACCAAATTACCACAAAATTATCTAAAAATGGCCACTTACTACGCTCACAAATTCTGTGCGTCAGGCGTTTGGGCAGGGCGCAGCTGGGAGGGCTTGTCTTGGCCCCACCGGTGACGGCGTCTCAGCTGGGAAGACTTGAAAGCTGGGGCTGTGGGCGGGACGCCTACAGGTGGCCTCTCCAAGTGATGGGCTTCTTCGTAACGTGGTGGGAGGGTTCCCAGGGTGAGCACCCCAAGACAGAGGGCCAGAGGAAGTTGTGTTGAGGTCTTCTGTGACCTAGCCATGGGCACCATGCAATGCCACTTTCACCACGTTCTAGGCAGCCACCAAGGCTGCCCTGGTTCGAGGGGAGGGGAACCAGAGTCGGCTTCCTGCTGAGGAGCCCCCGGGTTCTGGAAGGGCATGTGAGACTAAAAATGCTGCTCCGCCCATTTGGGGGAACCATCGGGGTGCCCCCTGTGGAGAGTGTGACATGAGGGGGAACAAGTGGCAGGGACTTCAGAGAAGGCACGCCCTCCAGCCCTCCCTAAGCTGCCGGACAGGTGCCCCCATGCCCCTTACGAGGGGACCTGCATGGGTGCCTGCTGCCTGGAGCCTCAGAGCCCAGAGTGAACAGGAGCGGCTGCCTTGTTGCAGTTTCCTTCCATTTCTCCATCTCAGCGCCAACCAGGTGCTCTCAGAGAGGAGGAGCAAAGTGCATGAATAAACATGCATCTGGGCGAACGGCCAGTTGGAAAAGGTATTTAAGTGGCTGCTTAGACTCTGGAGGGCAGGACATCAAGGGTGTCCCTGAGATTCAGGCAGAGGAAAAGATCAATGAGGAATTCAGCTGAGGTGTGGTGGGCAGCTAACCTGGGGTTAAGCTGGCTTGGGGTTGGCTGGAAGGAATCAGTCTCACCTTAGGGTAAGACTTTTCACTCCTTTTCTACTCACCTGGGATCTTTGTTTGGCTTTTAAAATTATACCATGCATATCTAGACATTTCAGGCCTTATATCTGCTCTCCATACCCCTGCCACATTGATCAAAGCAGCTTGGGCGTTTTTCCAGTCAGTCCCGGGAAAAACGTGGCTCCAGAATGTTCCTTCTGTTCTCTGCAGTCAGACAAGTGGTGTTCAGCCCACTGCGCACCGTTAATATGAAAAGGTGCAGGTACCACCTCTCTGCCTGTGGTCCCTTTCAGACCCCAGTGTGCTTGATGACACCAGACACACTGCCCTAAATTCTCTGCGCTGGTGACTCGTGTGACTGTAGAACCTCATCACTTGGTCTGGCCATGGTGGGAGTGTGAACTCTTGCACTTTCATTCAGGTTATCGGAAGGGACCAGAAATCGTCATCTGCCCTTGGAGGGAGCCTCATGGCATCACACTACCTGAATTGCTCATGAGATGCAAGTACTGCTTCATAGTTTTAAAAGTAAAATAATTGCCTAACTTCCACTTGCGCCTTTGTGGTGGGAGTGATGACTGCAAATCTCAATTCGTTCTTCCCTCTGCTCTCCCCTCTTTATGGCAGTTCAGGTAGTTCTCTGAGCTCATTGGGCACAGTGAACCCTTATGTGCCCCTCGCCCAGCTGCCCAATGCTTGCTGCAGTGTATCCCCGCCCACTGAATCACAGTGTGACCCAGTATTTGAAAAGGGAAAATAATACATGTGAGCTTATGGGGTGGGTGTGAGCTCATCCCTGTGCGACAGACACACCACTCCTCACTGAGTCGTGGGAGTCCGATAGACCTGGATTTGCTTCTTGGTTCCACCATCTCCCATCTGCGTGGCCTTCGTTCAGCAAGTGGCCCACCCCGGTCCTTCGTCGGATCTGAGAACTGGGCGTGGCACCCCCTGGCCAGGGTGGGGCTGCTGTGAGGATGAGACGCCTGGTAGTGTTCAGGAGGGGGTCATTCCTGCTGATCTCTTGTGGTTCCCCTTCACTCCCTGAGCCTGCACACCGCCTGCCCTGCCTTGGCTGGGGCTTCCTGTACCTGTGGGGGATTCCATGGCACTGGCCTCAGGACACCTGCTCCTCTCATTCCTCTCTGTCCTGTTCACTTTTGCTGACACACATCCAGTGACCAGTGTTGAGGCTGGGGTGCCCTTTGGAGACACAGCTGCATGGTGAGGGCCATCATTGCCATAGCAACGAGAGGCTGCCCCCTGCAGGCTGCCTGGCTAGCTCCACCCCTCAGCTCCAGACTCCCTGGTTGCATGACTGGTGCAGATCGCTCGTGTTTCTGTCCCTCCGCTCCCTTTTTGTGAACCGAGGAGAATAACAGCACCTGCATCGTAGGTTCCTGAGGGTAAAAATGGGCAGGTGCATGGAAAGCACTTGGAGCTTGACGCACAGTGAGCATCACGCACATTGCTGATGGCCTCTTCTCTTTGGGGTTCCCTGTGTTGGCTCCACATTGTCTCAGCGCCCTTGGTCCCCTTTGTCCTCCAGGGACGTCTTGGGGAGGCCACCGCATGCAGTCTGTCTTCTCGCTTCCACACATGCACAGAGAAATATGTCCTCCCCGAAGGATGGCAGGCGTGAGAGGCAGAGGCTGTTGCTTCTGTGTTCGTGACGTGCAGTCCGCCCCTGCAGAGCCCAGGCATTCGAGTCAGACACTGAAAGACACACAAGGTAGAGAAACTGTTGGACAGAAATTTGTGATTTCAGTTTTGTTCAGTAGAAGCACCAAACCACCAAGCTGGCGTGAATGCAGTGATGTCTTTGACAGGTTGTGACTTCCAGCCCAGGCTTCCTAAACGTTATCTGATGACCTTTGCCAGTGATGAGCAGTGGTGACATGGGTGACAGGGCTGTTGCGCAGGGAGCCCATCCAGGTGGCATCTGTCGTGAAAAATGACTTAGGGATAAGTGGCCTGAGTGACGAGCAGAATGTGTTCTGGCTCCACCGTGAACTAAGAATGTAGAAGCCCTTCTTACATTACACCCACCCCACATACTCTGGAGAGCCTGAATGCCAGGCAGACGTTTGGCCAACTTTGAAAGGGGTTCCCGGAGTAACTTCCAAAAGCCCTTCATCTTCTACGTGCCAGGCACTGTGCTAGGTCCCTAAGTGATGTTCCTGTAAAGCACGATCCTCTTCTCAAAGGACTTGAGGCCAATAAGGGAGAAGGTGTGTGTGTGTGTTTATTGTATTAGAGTGTCCTGGCACTGTGGCCAAGGATGGCAGGATAGCCCCAAGAACAATTCGTTCACCCAGTATTGAATTGAGCACCTACTATGTGCAGGGCACGCTGCTGGGAGCAGAGGGTAAGAGTGAAACCCACAGGTTCCCTGTACTCGAGGAGCTTGCACTGGAGTTGGGGAGAAGGGTAGTGCACAAGTTAACCAGCAAACAGAGAGATATTTAACCAACACATAGCTAAGCACCGCCGACTGCCAAGGCACCATAAGGGAGAATAATGGGGACCCTCCTGCAGGGCAGAGTGTACCCAGAGATTCTGAGGCAGCCGAAACAGAACCTGCAGCCCCTTTGGGCCTCATTGAATGATTTTTACCTGATTCCAGAGTGGGAAACTATTGAAGGGTTTTAAGTTTCAAGGCTTTAAGGAGTTTGAAACTTGATGGTTGCGCTGGGGACAGTGGATTGGAAGTGAGCAGGTAGAGGCTGGTGTAAAAGTCCGCCTTTCAAACCTCTGGGGAAAGGCTGTGCTGTTATTCAGTGAATACTGTTAGTACATTCCATCGACTGTTCGGTTAAGTTAGAACCCTGTCGTGTGTGTGCCCTAGCTCATGCTGTCTACAAAAATAAATCCCATACACCGAAAGAGATGAAAGTTTTGCCTTGGCTAGGTGGCTTGGTTGGTTGAAGCAATGCCCATATACCACAAGGTTGTAGGTTCAATCCCCAGTCGGGGGAGGTACAAGAAGCAACTGGGGTGTGTGTGTGTGTGTGTGTGTGTGTGTGTCCGATCATGTCCTCCCTCCCTCCCTGCTTCTTCTCTCTCCCTCTTTCTCTTTGTAAAATTAGTAAGTATATCCTCGTGTGAGGATTTAAAACAAAAGGGGTAAAAATTTTATATGTAAGAAAGGAAATAAACCCTTCTTTTTAATCTAGGATGTTCTACAATCTTGGAGTGGAGAATAAGACACAAAACCCAGAATCTATAAAAAGTGATACATAGATTTAACTGCATAGAAAAGTTAAACTTTGGTAAATTCAAAGACTGAAGATAATGGCAAATGAGGAATTGAGAGAATTACTTGTAATATGTATGACATGTAATAGGTTAATATTCAGAATATAAAGAGTTCCTCAATCCGTAGTAAAAGCACAAATGATAGTGAAATAGGCCAAGAATATGAACAGGCATGACCAATAAACATAAAAGGTATTCAGCCAAGTAGTCATTAGGGAAATGAAGATTGAATAAGAAGATACTGTTTTCATTCTTTTTAAGCACTACAATTAACTGTGTTGCAAAATTTCCTATGCAAGAAAACTCATATCTCTTGGGGATAGCATTTTGGCAGCAAACATCAAAATCTCAAATGTAAATACACTTTCATCCAGTAATTTTATTCCCAAGAATCCTCCAGAAATGTTCATGTATATACACACACACACACACACACACACACAAAGAAGTACACCCAAAAATACTTTTGCCGAATTGTCTGTACTCGTAAGATACTAGAGATGTGATAAATGCCCATTGATAACAGACCGTTGAAAGCAGTGGTCTCCACCAGAGGCAGTCCTGCCCCCAGAGGACCTTTGACAATGTCTGGAGACATTTTTGGCAGTTGCTCCTGGCGGCCAAACATCCTCCAGGACAGCCCCCCACGACAGCCACCCCCCCAGCAGCAGTGCTAAGGCCGAGAAACACCATGTCACATAAAGCCTCGACCAATGACAAGGGCAAGGGTAGATTTGTAGATATGCCATTGAAGATCTCTGAGACATGTCATAAAAAAATTATTTTACAACTTACTGTGTGATCTCGATGTGAATTTTTTAAACCAGTAAATAATTCTGTGTCCTCCCAGAAGCAACCACTCTTCGCAGCTTCTTACTTGGCCTTCCAGCGCTGTTCCCAGCACAGACAAGCCTGGGCGCTGGTGTCTAGAATACTGCTGGTGACCGTGCCGCCTGGTTCGATTCAGAAACCAGGGCGTTGGTTACCTGACTGCTCTGGGCCTGGACCTGAGGCCCGCTGACACAATGCTTTCTAGATGATTCCCCCTCCCGTGTGTTTTCTTTGGCATTTTTATGTTTGAATGCAGAACAAAACTGTGTGCTAGGGTAAGGAGGTGGGAAGAAATTTGTAGAAGTCTGATGTTGCAGGGGAGCGGGGTGGGCAGAGGGAGGAAGCCAGGGGGAGGGTTCTCTCTCCCCGTGGGTTTCATGAGATTGCACCAGGGCCATTTCCTGGTGGTGACTGGTGGGGACTTTCACAGGGGGGCAGGGTAAATTTGCGTTCACCCCAGGGCAGAATGCAGCCAATGCTGGGAACATTGCAAATTCCTCTTCCGGCCTGCCCACTGTCAGGCAGGGTCATTTATGGCCCGCCTTGTCTCTCTCTGCAGTTTCCAACCGCTAAGTCATGATTCACATCTCTGACTTTTTGAATAAGCCTGGCTTTCCTCTCCTGCGCTTTTCCAGAAAATCCCCTTGGACTTGGGCCTGAGACTTTTTGGTGTTGTCTTCATCAGTGACCTGCCCTCCTTCTGCCTGTCTCTCTCACCTATACCGTATTCCAAGGTCAGAATAAAAACCCTTGAGAGAGGGTGGAGTTAGCCAGCATCCATCCAGCCCAGGGCTCTTAAAACCAAAGGTGTCTGCTGCCACCTTCAGCCAGACACAGGCACGCTCCTCGGACCGGACTTGGCAGGAGCATGGAGGACCAGGCCAGCCGAGCACACAAGCTGCAGGCAGCATGTGGCAGGGCCCCCGGCCCTCCACAGGCCTCTGCGGTCCAGCTCAGAGGAAGGCATCCCCTGAACACGGCCTCCTGAGTCTTCTCCAGCAATTGTCCATCTTAGACGTCACAATTCCACTTCTCCCTCAGGATGTTGGGGAAGGAAAGAATCCCACCCCCTTTACCCTTATTTGGTGCTTACGGCTTGACTAATAACAAAATAATAAAATTGACACAAGATTAGATTATCAGGAGGAAAACATTTGTGCCCGGGAGAATCACAATGTGATGCTCGGCTCTTAAAATGAGGCCCGGTGATGGAACTCGCCACCCTGTTGTACTGAAGTGCCCCTGTCAACGCTTTGGCTCAGGATCTCTGACGTCAGTGTAAGCGCGTCTCTGTCAGGCCTCTTGGAGCAGCGAGGACACCTGTCACCTGGGAGACCGATTTCCTGCAAGCAAGGAGACAAGGGAGGGTCAAGGTGGCCCTTCTGGCACCAGCTGCTTATCAAGTAACCTTCATTCAAAGTAACCAATATGGCATTGTGGGACATTTGGGGGTGGCCCGTCTTGGGCCCTAACAAGGGTTACCACCCAGCTGAGAGCCTGGCCAAACTGTCTCGTGTCTGTCTGGCTGTGGCATTAGGGCCAGAGTGTTTTAGTTCCAAAGTTCTCAGGGGACAGCTGCTTCTCTAAGGGAACATAAGCTTGCTTCACCTCCTGGGCAGTCGAAACCCACTGCTACTCTCACAAAAGCCGCCTCTTCTTTCTGGTAAGAATTCTGACAGCGTGGAGTCAGAAGGGACACCGTTTGGAGCCAAGGGGGTTGGTTTCTAATCTGAGGTGATTCTAGTGACTTTAAACAGTCCCTTGGGCTGGTCTGTGAGACCAGCTTTGAGCTGAGGGCTCTTGCAACGTGACTTTGAATAGACATGCATGTTCAATCTTTTATTTTCAACACTCACGGCAGCTCCATATAAAAGAACGGACCTTGAGGAGAGGAGCTAGCAGGCACCCTGAGAGTCAGGTCACTCCTTTGGACTGACTCACACTTCAGTTACTCTAAACAGAACCACCTCTGTCATCCCAGAGCCCCGATGCAGTCCTGAGTTCAGAACTCCCACTGGGTCACCTCTGAAGTCAGGAGGTTTGTGGATCTGCTTTTCTAACAGGCAACCAGAGAGGTCCTGAGAGGGCCAGGTGGGGGTGGGGAGCCAAAACCCTGGGGCCTTTTTCTGTCGTCTGTTCCTTCTGCTTCAACTTTCTGGAGGCCCCTGAGCCCAGACCTGAATGATTCAGGAGTCTCCTGCGTTTGCAGAGGTCACCTACTGGCCTTAGAAGAGTTCCTCAAAAGTTTGGTGCCAATCAAATCTGTTCTTAGTGTTTTGTTTTTTTTAAGTGCTCTAGCTAAGCTGCTGGCGATCTAAACTAGGGACGCAAGAATCCTTGGAATCCTTGAGCAAAGGGAAGCTTTCAGAAACATGCATAAGTACATGCCCTCTGCTGTCTAAAATGAGATTTTCCAAAAGTGGGCTTCCCTAAAGAAGAGCACATGGTAGGCGGGCTCAGGCCAAATGGACAGAATTCGAGAAGTCTCTTGTGGCAAACAGGTTTCCCAGAGAGGTTTGAGATGGCTTGTGGGGGAGCAGTCATGTGCTTGCTGCTGAACAGCGCTCAGCCTGGGAGCTCAGAGGGGGAGGCCTGCCCCGGCCCCTTTGGGGTGCTGGGAAACTCCCACATGTCTGTGTCACCGGGAGGAAGAGCCGCTCTGTCACAGATGAAGGGCTGTAAAAATTATCCTAACCTTTGCATGAGATTAGGTGCAGCATTGCTTCTTCACCCAGGGATCGCACCGCCTAACCCTGGATCACGTGCATGTTCAGGCGGGCCTTGAATAAAAATGCCCCCACCTGTGAGGGGTCTGCAGCACTGAGAGACCCAGAGGCTCCCCAGACAGATGAGGCCTGGGGGTAGGGGCCCACAGTCGGCACCACACTCCAGAAGGAAGGGAAGCCTCCCCTTAGCTTTAACATGACCTCGAGGCATGAGTCATTCTGTCACTGCGGCTGACTGGCTGGAGAGGAACCGAGAAAATGAAAACATGTTGCTCATTAGCAAAGGGAAATACAGCGATGTCGAGGGTCCCTCCTTGTCAGAGCCACACTCGGCCGCTTTGGTCTGTGAAGCAGGGCGTTCTTCATATCCGCTTTAAGCTTCGAGCCGAGAGAAAATTAATTTCTAGCTGTTGACTTATTACTGAGGAGTCTGGTAGTACGCTGGAAATGAGGGGCTTTAGAAAACAGCCTTTTTCGGCATTGACGACTGTAACCGGCGTTAGGTCCGTTTTGCGGTTTTCCTCGCATTACGGGCTCGTTTTCTACAGAGGGCCTCTGCACGGCAGCGGGACAGTTCGGGCCGCACCGGAGACCAGATGGGTCTCTGTGCAGGGACCATCTTTGGCCAGTGTTTAGCAGCACCCGTGGCCTCTCCAACTGTGTATACCAACAGTGCTCACCCACCACAGTGTGACAACCAAAAATGTCTCCAGACGTTGCCAAAGGACACAAAATCGCACGCACACACACTTTGGAAATCACCGTTCTATCGGAAAGAGGCAGCATAAAATAATATTTGTCCTAAGAACTTACGTGTGACCCATGGACGTGAGCAATGGTGGGGGGATCGCCTGAGGGAGCACGGGGTGCTGGGTGGAAGGGAGCAAAGCAGGAAAAACTCAGGACGACTGTAATAGCATAATCAAAAATAAAATATTAAAACAGAAAGCTAATTTTTGTCCTAAATTAGTTGTGCTTTCAAGATAGGCCCTAAGATTTTTACATACCTTTAACACCCATGAGTGAACAGAGGAATTCGTCTCTCTGAGACCCTTCACCAAAACTGAGAAAATCCTCTACCTCTTCCACTCTGCCCTCCCCTAGTGTTCATGTTCCTAATCACGTCCCTGACCCGTTAATTCAATAACAGGTCATTAGTTTATTCTCATTCATTCATTCATTCATTCATTCACTTCTTCGTGCAACAAGAGACTTAGCGAGTGAGTCCTCACCACATGCCCAGTGGTGACCAAGCCCCACCTCGTAACCAGGACTCCTACACATTTGGCATCACATCCATCTTCCTCAGCTTGTTTGGGACGAGCGCTTCCATTTTAAGAAGGCAAAACTGCATCTGACAGAAAGGAGCATGGTCCCTGGAGCCAGGCAGACTTAGGTTCAAATCCCACCTCTGCTGTGTACAAGCTGGGTAGCCTTGGGCTAATCACTGAACCTGTGTGCCTCAGTATCCCCATATGAACAGGGGGGTGATTTCATCTACCCAGCAGAGTTCTGTGAGGCCTCCACGAGGTCATGTACATCAGGTGTCAGTAAACAGTAACATCGTCTGCCCACAGGTAGGGTGTAACGTATGAGCCGCCATCTTTGTGAGTCGAAAACAGTCAAATATCGGCAGCTTCCTGCAATTCAACCAAATATGCAGACCTAAGGTGCAGCATCACAGGACTGCATCTGTGCTCCGTGGAGTCCAGCAAATACATGGAAGGGTTCTGGTCCTCTCCTTTGAGGACAAAGCCACTCGTGGCCGTTCTGAACATTCTCAGCCAGCATGTATTTCAAAAGCTTCTGTCGTTCAGAAAATTGGACACTTCCAGCCAATTTCTGAGGAAATAACCCAAACAGTAGCAATTCCTCCGTTTTCCATCGTTGTTTGTGTTCCTGTGGTTTTGTTGCCTTGGCTCCCTGGAGGTGCCTTTCTCTGATGGGTCTGTGTCTGTGTCTCAGGTCACGCTGCTGATTGCCTTCATCTGCGTGAGCAGCTCTCCGTGGACCAGCTACAGTGCCTTCAGATTCTTCGAAGTGGTCACCATTTGCAACTTGATCATGATCCTGGCCTTTTACCTGGTTCATCTCTTCCGCCTCTACCGCACGCTCACCTGTATCAGCTGGCCCCTGTCGGTAAGGGAGTGGCCCGGCCCTGTTTTCCACGCACAGGTCAGGATGTTCGCTGGGGCACTGAGACCCCGAGGCGTCCTTCTGGTCTGCCCACCCCGCCTCTTGCACAGGCCTTAGCTGCTCCAGCCCTGGATTTCCCACTGTTCGGTGCACAGCTCCGCCTGGTGCCCCACTGCTTTCCAAAACTCACCTTCCAGCTACAAGAGGGCTCTGCCTCTCACCCCCGTGTTTTCTCCAGTGACAGACAGTGGGCTGTGCATGTGTGTGTTGGGCGGAGGAACACGGAAGGAAGAAGGCAATGAAGGTGACAGGTGTTTTTACCGTTGTGAGTGTTGAATGATGAGATGTGTCAGCTAAAATGGACTGGCAGGGTCTGAGGAGAGATTTCAAAGTTGCCAGGGTTTTTCCTTCCTGCTTTATTATTTTGTAAAAATAGCTTTATTGATAGATCATTCACATGCCCTACAATTACCCACTGAGAATGTATAATGCACTGGATTTTAGCTCATTCCCAGAGCTGTGCGTCCATCACTGCAGTCAATTTTAGAACATTCCGTCACCTCAGAAAGAGACTCCACACACTTTTGCTGTCACCTTCTACCCTTCATCCCCTCCAGCCCTGACCAACCACTGATCTGTGCTCTGTCTCTGTAAGTTTTCCCATTCCAGGTGCTCGGTGTAAATGGAGTCACATGTGTGGTCTTCTGTGACTGGCTTCTTTCACTTAGCAGAGTTTTTTTGTGGTTAATCTTCGTTGTCGCTTGTGTCAGCACTTCAGTCGTTTTCACGGCCAAGTAATATTCCATTGAATGCTATTTGTCCCACATTTTGTGTATTTATTCTCCATTTATGGACATTTGGGTTGTTTCCGCCTTATGAATAGTGTGGCTGTGAACACCCATGTGCACGTTTTTTTTGTATAGGCATGATTCCGTTTCACTTGGGACCACACCTAAGCGTGGAATCGCTGGGTCACGCGGTGACTGTGTCTGATCGTTTGAGGACCTGCCAGCCTGTTTGACAAAGCGGGGCATCAGGTCACATTCCATAAGCAGTGTGCTCAGGTTCCAGTTTTTCCACATCCTTGTCAGCACGTTTTATTTTCCAACTTTCAGATTATAGTCATTGTAGTGAATGCGAAGTGGTATCTTGTGGTTTTGATTTGTGTTTTTCTCTGGTGATTGATAAGGTCAATCCTCTTTCATGTGGGGTTTTTTTTTTTTTTTGTCCATTTGTGTATTTTCTTTGGAGAAATGTCTACCAGAGCCTTTGCCCGTTCTTTGATTAGGTCGTCTTTTTATTACTGAGAGGTAAGAGTTTTGGGCATAGTCTACTTAAAAGTCCCCTGTCAGAATTATGATTTTCTTATTATTTTCTCCCATTCTGCCGGTTGTTTTTCAGTTTCCTGATAGTGTTTGTTAAAGCACAAGTTTTAAATTTGGATTAAATCTATTTTATGTATTTTTCTTTTGTTGCTTGTGTTTTGAGTATATCTAAAAGCCATCACCAAATTCAAGACTGTGAAGATTTACCTCTAAGTTTTATTCTCAAGTTTTCATTGTTTTAGCTCTTACATGTAGATGTTTGATCTATTTTGAGTTAATTTTTGCATATAGGGTGAGGTTTGGATTCAGATCCATTTTTGGCATCCGAATACCCAGATGTCCCATCACTATCTGTTGGGAAGACTATTCCTCCCCCGTTGAATTGTCGCGGCATCCTTGTTGAAAATTACTCAGCCATAAACACATTTATTTCTGGACTCAATTCCATTGTGCCGATCTTACTACACTATCTAGATTACTGTAAAACTTGTAGTAAATTTTGAAATTAAGAAGTGGGACTCTTTCTGTTTGTTCTTCTTTATCAGGATTGTATTGGATTTTGGCAACTTTATATGAATTTTAGAATCAGCTTTTCAGTTTCTACAACAAAGTCAGCTGAGGTTCTAATAGGAGTTACAGTGAATCAATTTGGAGAGGGTTGCCACCTTCACAATAATAAATCTTGTGATTCATTTGTAATGGGAGGTTTTCAATTTATTTAGATCTTTCAATATTTCCTTTAACAATGTTTTAGAGTTTTGAGAGTATAAGCAGCTTAGTTTTTTGTGCTATTTCAAATCTAATTATTTTCTTCATTTCTTTTTTGGATTGTTTATGACAAATGGATAGACATACAATTAATTTTTCTGTGTTGATCTGGTGTCCTGAACTCTGCTGAACTAATTTATTGATCGAATAGATTGTTAGTGGATTCCTTGAGATTTGCTATATGCAAGATCGTGCCACCTGTGAATAGAGAGAGTTTTACATTCCCTTCCCATCTGGATGCCTTTTCTTTTCTTTTTCTTGCCTTATTGCAAGAAATTAGTTGAATGTTGAATCAAAGTGGCAAGAGTAGACATCGTTGTCCTTTTTTCTGACTTTAGACGGAACGCAGCCCATCTTTCATTGTGAAATATGATAACCGTGGGGTTCGCAGATGCTGTTTGCCAGAACGAAGAAGTTTCCTTCCAGTCCTGCTTCGTTGAGAGTTTTTATGATGAAAGGGTGTTACATTTTGTCAAATGCTTTTTCTTCGTCTGTTGAGATAATCATATGGGTTTTCCTTCATTTATAGTCTATTCATGTGTTGTATTACATTGATTTTGATATGTAGAACCAAGCATGCACTCCTGAGATAAATTCTGTTTGATCATAGTGTAAAATTCAGTTTATATGTAGCTGGATTTGGTTTGCTAGCATTTTGCTCATGATTTTCCCATATACATTAATAAGAGATATTAGTTTATCTCGTGCTGTCCATGTCTCATTTTGTTATCAGGGTAATACTAGCCTCATAGAGTAATTTGGGAAGTCGTCCTTCATCTTCTTATTTTTAGAAGAGTTTGTGGAGAGTTAGTAAGCCGTGTGGACTTAAGCTTTTCTTGTGGATGATTTTTTTCATTATTCATTCAAATTCTACTAGTTTATACAGGGTCAGGCACGAATAGTGTCCCTTTTTTATTACAAAATCATAAGCATGTCATTCTGCAACGTAACAAGATCACACTCAACACACCGTGTGGCATTTTAGGTGAAGTGTTCAAGTTAGAACTATAAACCATTACACCCATTCTGTCACCCTACCAACCGCCCTCAGGCAGGCGTCACTTCTGCCGGGCCCTGTAGAGTTATTCAGACTGTTTGTGTGTGCTCGAGTGAGGGACTCGAGCACACACACTCTTCAGTAGGGACGTTTTCAGTAGCCACTTTCCTGGACCGTGTTCCTCTTCTCTGAGTTACATAAGTTTGGCCTGTGGAGGTAGATAGTGTTGCTTTAAAATCCTTTTTATTTCTGCGAGATGACTAGTGATGTCCCCTCTTTCACGTCCAATGTCGTCGATTAACTGAATCTTTTCTCTCTTTTATTAGTTTTTCATTTCTGTCTTGATCAGTCTAGCTAAAAGTTTGTCGTCTGCTGATGTTTTCAAAGAAACCAGCTGCTGGTTTCATTGGCCTTCTCTGTGGTTTTTCTGTTCTCTGTCTCATTCGTGGCTGCTGCAATCTTTATTTCCTTCTCTCTGCTTGCTTTAGGATTAGTGTGCTCTTCTGTTCCAGTGTCTTGAGGTGAAGGCTAGGTTATTAATTCGAAACCTCTCTTCTTTTGTAACGTGTGCATGTACAGCTGTACGTCGCTCTCCGAGCGCAGCTTTCGTTGCTTCTGTCATTTTGGTGTGTCGTATGTTCATTTGCATTCGTCCCCAGGTTTTTTCTAATTTTGCCTGTGATTTCTTCTTTGACCCATTAATTAGGAGTGTGTTGCTTAATTTCTACAAATGTGTGAGTTTCACAAATTTCTATCTGCTGTTGATTTCTAATTGTATTCCATTGTAGTTGGAGAGCATAGTTCAAATTATTTCAGTCCTTCTGCATTTATTGAGGTCTGGTTTATGGTTTGGCATACGGTCTTTGCTGGAGAACGTTGTATGTGCATTAGAGAAGAATGTATATCCTCCTTTTGTTGGATAGAAGGGTTAATAGATGTCTGTTGCATCCAGCTGTTTGATAGTATTGTTTGAGTCTTCTATTTCCTTGTTGGTCTTCTCCCCAGTTCTAGACACTGTTGAAAGGGGGGTATTGAAGCCTCCAAGTATTATTTTTGAATTATCTATTTCTCCCTTCATTTCTTTGAGTTTTTGCTTCGTGCATTTTGTTGCTCTTTTATTAGGTGCATACATGTGTATAATTGTTATAGTTTCCTGATGTATGGGCATTTTCATCATTATAAAATGTCTTTTTTTTCTATCTCTGGTAATAGTTTTTTTTTTTGTTTTCAAATCTATTTTGTCTGGTACAATTATAGCCGTTCTACCTTTCTTTTGGTTGCTATTTGAATGACATATCTTTTTCATCCTTCTACTTCCAATCTACTTACATATTTCAACACAATGCATGTCTCCTACAGAAAACAAATAGTTGGATCTCTTTTAAAAGCCTAGTCTGACCACCTCTGCTTCATGACTGGATTGTTTAATCATTCGCATTTACCGCTATTACCCACTATATTATTTTAAGAGAAATTTCTTTTGGGTTCCTAAGTTGTAAGGCCCCTTTCCTAGTTTTGACAACTTTTTGCTTCTTTTGAGAACAAGCTCCTCTGGGCTTCCCTGATGCTGATCATGAACAAGCAAAGGAGAGAATACAAGCCAGGAGGCAAGAATGAGGGGGTGGGCTGAAGGGGGAGTAACAGTTGGAGGGATAAATTCAGCCACACATTCTTCAGCTGAGCGCAATTTAGGCACCTTCCATTTAGGACTCTCTCAGGTCATTGTCCCCGTCCGATGTCACAGTCCTCTGTCTTTGTATGTGGGGACCTTGGAGGTAGGGAACTTCCGTTACCAATCTGCTCTTCGTCAGAGCTTCTGTGGTCTGCCTTGTGATGTCCTTGTCTAGTGGCTCAGGGAGGAATCGGGGTCCTTGCACAGCTCTGACAAGAACTGCAGCTCGAAAGCGGGATGCTGTCCCACGTTTAATAGCCACCTGCCCCGATGGGCAGAACTTCATGAAGGAGTAATTTCTGTACTCTCCTTGAAGACCGAAAATGGATACGCTCTGGATTCAGAGTGAATACTGTGAATGGCCCTAAACCCCATTCTGCTCTGATCTCGTATTTCCTGGGGAGGAAGAGGGATGAGGTGCAAGTATTTCCATGTCGCTGAATGGCATCCTAATCCTGGAAAGTACATGGGATGGACATGGATGGCCCCGTGGACCAAGGGGAGGAGCCAAGGTAGAGTCCATGCTGCTGGTAGGCTCAGCTGCAGAGCTTGGCCTGAGGCACCCTTCCAGAGACAAAGCCAGCTCCCACCACACGGCCAATCACGAAACATTCCCTGGAGCAGAAGGAGAAAGCACCCGTCTCTTCAG
Source organism: Carollia perspicillata (assembly GCA_004027735.1). Classification (NCBI taxonomy): domain Eukaryota; kingdom Metazoa; phylum Chordata; class Mammalia; order Chiroptera; family Phyllostomidae; genus Carollia; species Carollia perspicillata. The sequence continues at coordinate 17,192 of PVKM010022441.1, forward strand.
GGAACTTTGCTGTGGGGGCTGGAGCTTTGTTTAAATTTTCCAGCCAGGCGTTGAGAGAAGCTTGTTTGCTTTGGGCAGCTTTGGCCAGAGATCAAGGCAGTGTCTACAAACTGATCTCAGGAATGCAGCAGCCCTTCATGGATATCTCTGCTCACACAAGATGCACCCTGTCTTTTCGTGCCCTTCCTCCCTGCCCACCTGGCACCTTTGGCACCTTTTCTCTCTTCCCTGGCCTTGTCCTCATCCTGGCCAGCCTTACACATTCGTGGCCTGTGTGCCGCGCTGCTCCTGTCGGGGTGTTACACTCCCCCACTTCTGTTCCTCTCTTCAGACGACCGGTTGCCCCTCAGAACCAGGATCGGACCTCCCAACCCACTGCTTTGCTTTGTTTCTGCCCCCAGGAACTTCTGCACTATTTAATCGGTACCCTGCTCCTCCTCATCGCGTCCATCGTGGCAGCCTCCAAGAGTTACAACCAGAGCGAGCTGGTAGCCGCAGCGGTGAGGACCTTCTCGGGGAGCCTTCAGCAATGAATTCCGGCTTTGAACGATCATTTTCTTCCTGACGGGGACAGCCAAGGGATTGTTTTCTGGGGCCTTTCTTTTGCAGAATCAGTACCCACCTTGATCCAGCCAGCTCGGTCTCCAAAGAGCCTTAAACTTGGGCCCCCAGTGGAGGGTCTCCGGAGGTGAATCATCAGGGCTGTTGGCAAACAAAAGGGCCCCAGTGGCCCGGGCCTCTCTCTTTCAGCCACTACCTAAGTCAGATGGCGAGTAGGTGTTAAATCACATGCCTATTGTGGCTGCCTCAGCCCCATACAGAGAAAGATTCGGGAGCCTCCTTTGGGCTCAGGGGAGCAGTACTGGGATTAGTCAGTGATACCAGCCATTCGTCCTAGCTTTGCCAAACCTCATTTATAGAGGTAGTCAGGCCAGGAAGTAACCCTCCTACTCCTTTCGAAGGGGGAAATTGACCCATCCAATAGCCTAAGTAGAAGAAGCATAGAAGAAGTGTGCAAAACTACGGTGCTGTGGGAGCTTTTTTATTTATCCCACATGTACAAACACATGTATACATATGTGTACATCATTGTTTTTAAAAGGTTTGTAGATGCCTGTCATCCGATTTCCGATTGAGCAAATTGTTTACAGGTTGGTGGCTGTAGGGTCAGTTCTGATTTGCCTCACTAAGAAGCGGGCAAGGTGTTTCAGCGTAAGCAAAGCTGTCGGTGCGCCGGTCACTCTTTCATTTGCCAGTTCTCCAGCCCGTCGGCCCCGAGTGGGGCTGTGCCTGGAACTCCACCGAGGGGTGGAGTCTGCCCTCTACTGGTTGGCGTGGGGCAGAGGCCACTCCTCCAACTGCCCTTGAAGTGCCTCCCACGGCCCACCCATCCATCCACCACCGTGCACCCCCGCAACTCCCCCCTTCCTCCAGTCTCCAAGGAGAGACGGGATTACCAGCCACAGGTCACTGCCTGCCCAGCTGCAGGCGGCTGGTGGGGGTGGGGAGTACGGAGAGGAAGACGTGTGCCCCGTTTCAAGGCCACGTCGGGAGGTTCCCGCTGGGTTCTACGATTCTGGTTGCACGTAATGGTGTTGGCGCTGGCATCCCACAAACCCCGTTTGCCATACACCATCGGGGTCCCTGAGGGAGCCAGAGAAGTAAAACGATAGGGTCCTTTGCTCATGAGAGAGTGGTGATCCAGCTCAGGAGTCAAGGCTAGGCACGTGAAACAATTAGCAAACGAGGCATTGTCATCCAGAATAGCACTCTGTAGCCATGTAATAAACTGTTCAATTATGCAGTGCAGACAGTTGGAGACCGGGATGGTATATAATGTGCTAATTGTGCAGAACAGACAATGAGAGGCCCGAACAGGCTTTAATAGGCTAATTATGCGGTGCAGACAATCAGTACAAAAGGAGCCAAGCAAACGGACCTCGGGAAGGGGAGGTAGGCGTGGGCCTGTGGAGGCAGCCACTTATTGCAAACCAGCAGGCAGGCTTGCAAAGAAAACGGAACCTTGAAAATCCTTCCCTTCATTCATCCTGGGCCATTCCTCCTGGATGTCACCAGTGGCTTCAGCTGGGCACTTAGGGGGCAACAAAGCGACCCTGAGGCTTTTTGCAAGGCTTAGAACACCTGGGCAGCAGGTAGAGCAGAGTGTGCCCTCCAGAGCCACCCTCCCTGGGCTCCTCCCAGGGCTGGCCTTGCTGTGTCTGTGGCCCTGGGCAGAATCCTTGACCTCCTGTCCCTCTGTTTCTTCAGTTGTAAAATGAGGGCCTGGGAGGGTAATACCAGGGTCCACCTGGCAGAGCTGTGAGGGTTAAAGGAATTAACACACCTGAGGCTTAGAAGACTAGTGGGTACATAGTAAGTGCTCAATAAATTTTAGCTACAGCTGCCAGATTGATTCACTAGTCAGGAAAATGACTCCAGACTTTGAAGTTCCAGACAGGACACCAGAGCGAGGGCCTCTTCCTCTCAGGACACCCTGTTCCTCACCCACAGACAAGGAGGTTGGACAGGGCGAGGTCCTCACACTTGAGCACTGGGTGGATCTCCCAGAAAGGGGTGCCGCCTGAACTTGTTTTAGTCTCATATTATTTAACTATGTGCAAATGTAAGGCTAGATGGTAAGGCCTACACACCTGGCTCTGACACAGCTATAAAGCTAGACAAAAACCATAATGCATGAAATGTAAACAATGCTACCACACCGATTAAATCCAATTGAACATTAAAAGTCTAAAACTCAGATTACAATGTACAATTCCACCTTCTTTTTCATTAGCCCGGGATAAGTAAAGTACAGGGGCTTGGCCCTAGCTCAGTTGAAACATGAACTTGAACATGGGCACTGAAGTTGCCCAGGGCGAGAAGAGCCGAGGGATGGAGACCTGGAGGCCTGGCTGCCAGGCCTGCCCTGGGTCCCAGCCCGGAGACCTGGGGCCAAGCCCTCATCTCTACACCTGAGAGAGAGCGCGAAGAGTTTGGGTCAGGCGATTCTGCAGGCTCCCTGCAGGCCACAGTCAGGGCAGGGAGCAGGCACAGAGATGAGAAGCAGACTGCCCGAGTGGTTGGCCCTGGGCCTAGGAACTCCCTTTCCTCTTTCCCCGTGCAGATCTTTGGTTTCGTGGCCACCTTCCTCTGCCTGGCGAGCGTGTGGCTGTCCTACAAGATCTCTTGTGTGACCCAGTCAGCAGGTAAGTTCTGGTTGTCTGAACACAGATGATGTCGGACAGGCCCCTGTGCTCAGGGACTAGGGGAAAGCCTGTTCTGAGCGTGTCACAGTAGAGAAGAGCCTGCTGTAGGGGTGGCCAAGGCACACAGAAGCCCAGGGGAGCAAAGTAACACGGGACCCTCTGCCCTGTCAACCCCGTCCCCCACCCCCGCCCCGAAAAGCCCTACCGTTTCAGCCTCTGATGGAGAAGCATTTTCTTTAAATGTTTCTATGACAAAAATAAAATATAGAACATTTAGAAAATGCAAATGAGAAAAAAGTTTTTTAATAAAAACCATCTGTCATCACGCTACCCAGAAATAAAACCCACTGGGTGTCTTTCCTTCAAGGATTTCCTCTCTTGGAACATACAGAGAGATAGAGAGAGAGAGAGACAGAGACAGAGACAAATACAGAGAGAGAGACAAACACGCAGCTTTGATTGAAACGATCCGAAATGTCTGTTATTTTGTGACCTGATCTTCTTCCCCTACTTCGCCATCGCTCAGACATCGTCCCCCTGTCTGCAGGTGCCGTCTTCTGTCGTCCTTAATGGCTCTGAGATGTCCCATCCAGTCCATTGCGTGTCTGTGCCACTGTGCAATTGTCTCCCGTGTGGGGGCACTGTCTTTTGTTGTTGCTGTCATTGTAATTCTTTGCTACGAAAAAGTGCTGGAATGAACGTCCTCATAAATACCTATACCTGGTATTTTTTTTCTTTAGACTTGCTGAAAGCTTGAACCTGTTTTGAATAATCTGCTTTTTTCTTTGATCTCGCACTTCCTTCCTTTGTTCTTTTTCTTACACACACACGCACATATCGCCCATGTACATGATGCTGTGTGAGTTGCCCTGCAGAAAGGTGGTCACAGCAGAGCCTCAGAGTCACTGGCAAAAGTGAACAGGACGGGAGTGACGAAGGACCGTGTGGGGTGGGGCTCCATTTACCTGAACCGTGCAGAAGAGCCGCGTCCACGGGGCGGGGTGGGGGGGGCAGAAAGGAGATGAGCGCTTGCCTGGGGCTGGGGGCGCGGGCGGTGGGCTGCAGGGCTGCCCACTCCCAGGTGTGGGGCTTCTTTCCGAAGTGGTGACGATGCTCTAAGAGGGCCTCGCGGTTCTGAGCATAGAGCGAGTATCGTGAAGCCACGGGCAAATGCGGTGGTGTATGGATCGTATGCCAGTAAAGCTGTTTAAGAAAAAAGGAATGATAGCCCTGGCTGGCGTAGCTCAATGGATTGAGCGCGGGCTTGCGAACCAAACAATCGCAGTTCAATTCCCAGTCAGGGCACATGCCTGGGTTGCAGGCCGGTTCCCAGCAGGGGACTCAAGAGAGGCAACCATACACTGATATTTCTCTCCCTCTCTCCTTCCCTTCCCCTCTAAAGATAAATAAATAAAATACTTAAAAAAAAAACTT
>PVKM010022442.1:0-21829 GCA_004027735.1 Carollia perspicillata
AGAGGACAGATGCCCTGAAACTCGGAATGGGGTTTTCTAGGTAGACGCACTGAGAACTCTGAACTCTAGATCTTTCTGAACCCACAGGCCTGCAAATCGGTCCTCTGTCCCTGTTGGTAGGCAGACCCCCTCCCTACCCTCCATCTTGCCTGAATCAAGACTGTGCAGAGTTATCTCAGCATCACAAAACTAGGAATATAAGAGATAAGACTGCTAGCTGATGAGATAGTTTACTCCAACAGAGCTGCAGGACTGGCCACATGCACCAGCAGGAGCTAGGAGATTTGTGTGGAAATGGATCCTGGAAAAACAGTGTTAGAAAGTAGCACTGGTGGGCAGTGGAGGCTGCTGTTACAGGCACACTCTCCTGGGACACGGGGTTTAGTCAGCCTGGCAAATTCCAAAGTCTGTGATTCTGGATGGCTCTTAGAGGCTAGCTATAAAGAGCATAATAGATGAAGTGAAAGAAGGAATACAAGACTTGCCCAGTCCGACAAAATGGGGAAGATCCAAAAGCATTAGGAAAATGGCACAGCTTCACTCGCTCCACCTGGGAACCCATCCAGCAGGTGGCTGCATCCTCAGGAGGCCTCAGAGACACCACCTTGCCAGGCATAAGGAATGCACTGTTGAGAGGGCACCTGCATCCTTGAGATGCTCAGGTAGGACTGTCCTCTGTAGGCTGGGATAAGGTAGGGTGATATACAGAGCTGGATTCCCTCGTAGCAGAGGAAATGATAGGATTGCAGAGTAAATGAAGCTATGTGGCACCAGATTGTCAGAGAAAGATGAGTGATCTCTGCAATGAGCAGCAAGCTTAGAATGACAACCAGGACTTTCATGGTGACACGACTTGTATTTAAGCCTTTTATCCATCTTGAGTTTATTTTTGTGTGTGGCCCAAGTTGGTGGTTGAGTTTCATTTTTTTGCATGTAACTTTCCATATGTCCCAACACCATTTGTAGAAGAGGATATTTTTACTCCATTTTATGCTCCTGACCCCTTGGTCAAATATTAATTGACAAAGCACACATGGGTTTATTTCTGGTCTCTCTATTCTGTTACATTGATGTTTGTGTCTGTTCTTATGCTACTACCAGACTATTTTGATTACAGTGGCCTTGTAATATAGTGTAATATGGGTGGTCCTTCCTAGTTAGTTCTTCTTTCTCAAAATTGCTGAGGCTATTTGAGGTCTTTTATGGCTCCATATAAATTTTTGAAATGTTTGTTCTATATCTGCGAAATATGTCATTGGCATTTTAATAGGGATTGCATTGAGTCTGTAAATTGCTTTGGGTAGTATGGACATCTAGAAGAGAACACAGGCAGGAAAATATCAGATATTCCACACAGCAATATTTTCAACAATATGCCCCCTAGAGCAAGGGACATAAAGGAAAGAATAAACATATGGGTCTTCATCAAAATAAAAATCTTCTGCACAGCTAAAGAAAACATCAGCAAATGAAAAGGGAACCAACCGTATGGGAAAACATATTTGCCAATGCTACCTCAAACAAGGATTCGATCTCCAAAATATACAAAGAATTCAAATGACTACATGCAAGGAAGACAAATAATCCAATTAAAAAATGTACGAAGGACCTGAACAGACAGTTCTCCAAGAAGAATATACAGAGGGCCCAGAGACATGTGAAAGGATGTTCAGCATCACTAGCCATCAGAGAGAAGCAAATTAAAACCACAATGACATTCCACTTCACACCTGTCAGAATGGCCATCATAAGCAAATCAACAAAAACAAGTGCTGGTGTTCTCCTGTTGTCTCTGTGTAAACTGGATGGGGTGATGTCCCTGTGAGGCTTCACAAGGGCCCATGTCAGAGTGCAGAGACTGTGAATAAATCATTAAAACAAAAAACAAATTTAATAATCATCATTCAACCTCTTCCTTTAGCAAAGAACACATACTCTTAGGCTTCTCGGGAACAACTTATAGATCTCATCTCATCATTAAGGGTGGTTTTGATACAGGGTGCCGCCAAGAGGGGGGGCCCAAAGAGGGATTCAGAGTGGGGTCCAGAACGCAACGTGTCTAGGAAGTATTGGAGAGACACATAGGATGTCCTCACCCATTCCCCCGCAGGTGTGGGTTGGGGGAGGGGACACATGGAGCAGGAACATGAGGGGCTGTTGTGTACAGCCATAGCCTTGCAGCTAATCCATGGCATGGTCATTTAACATATCGATGGCCTTTGGCTGTTGTTCACTTAGATGTGTTAAATGGCTGTGGCCATGCTTGGAGCCAGGAGGATGGAGTTCACTTCCCCCCGCCCCGAGATGTAACTGGGGGGCAGGTCCCCCAAGTTACAGCACCTGTGTGGGAGCTTGGAGAGGACTGGCTCCATGACATAGGGCCATACCTGCCCAGACTCACAATGATAGCCCAGTAAACTTGGAATAATATAGGAATGCTGGCAGGTGTAACTGATTGTAGGAGGAGTCAGAAATGGGGGTACAGAAGAAGATTGGTGTGGGGATTTAAACCCAGACACGGCAGCCATTGGGAGGTAGTACCATGGGGCTTTGCCAGAGTGGGGACCCCCACAGCCATGTAAGAGAGAGCCACACGCTTCTGGCAGTGTGCAGACCCCCTTGCAGCTTTGGTGAAGAAGGGAGTGCCGCATGGCTTTGCCAGAGTGGGGACCCCTGCAGCCATGTGACGAGAAGAGTGCCACGCAGCTTTGGAGTGAGGATCCCCTCTTGGCTTTGCCAGGAAGAAAGAACCATGCAGTTTGGGCTGGAGTGCAGACCCCTGCAGCTTTGATAGAAGAGGACCATGCAGCTTCGGGGTGCTCCCTTTGGCCACGTGGCCTGGGAAGCAGGAGAGACTTTGCCTGGAAAAATGGGTACAAAGAACTCCTGCCAGCAGACCATGAGAAGGTGCCACATGGCTTTGGATTCATTAGAGATCCTGCCTGGACGGCAACACAGCTGACGGTGCCAGCGGCCTGGAAACACGGATGTTTGCTTCTCCTCCTGAGTTACAGTACCCCGAAATAGGGCAGGGGGAGAAGGAAGCGCTGTGTGCAGCTGTGGCTATCCTAAAGGACTTTGATATTTTAATGAAGGCGGTAGGTCACTACTTTAAGTCTGTGTAGCATTAAATAAGCCTTTCCTTTCCTTTTCACAAATCTCTGACATTGAGAGATGTCTTTCCTATTGGTGACGGACAATCGAGCCCAGTAGGGGGTCCCAACAGTATCAGTATACCGTCCTGGGGGTGGGGGGGAGGCCTATTGTTCTGTCTCGGTTTGTATTCACTCCAAATGAAATTCTAGAATAAGCCATGTTTACATGTGGCCATCAATTGTCACTGATAAGCAGTCAGCAGCCCAGTAGCTGAGGGTCCCTTCTGAGGACATATCTCAGTAAGAACATGTGGAAAGGCAACTCTGGCAAGGGGACAATGAGCGTTTGGGAGGACTCTGAGATTTTCAGTTTAAATGAGACAATGCTTCACAATCCTAAAAGCTCCCCAAAAGCCCTTGGGGCATTCTCTATGCACTCTTGGCAGAGAGTCGTGATAAACAGTGCAGAGGCCCCATGACAGAGATCAGCCCGCCTACCAACACTGGAGTCTTTGTTTCCCAGCAACGCGTTCTAGCAACAGGGGGCTTTTTCTTTTGTGTTGGCAGCTAGACATCAACTATTTGGTTAGTGGCCAACTCACCTGAGTGCCTCCTGATATAAAAAGGCACGCCTCATATTAAATTGGAACTTCATTCCTTCATCTCCCCGTGCCTCGAATAGCAGGGTTAATCTGTCGTTTGTTTGGGGTATGTTGTTTCTTTATTTTGCTTATTAAAAGATAGGATCCTGTATGCTGTTGGCTTGTGAAATTCCCACAGGGAACCTGCGTGCAATAAATTACTGGCAAAGACAGACTCAGCCTGAGGATCCTTTCTGCTGCTTCCCCAAAACAAAACAATAAAATAGGGGCTGTGCAAAACCACGTAGTTAATCGGAAACTTGTTGGACCGCCAGCTGGCACTTCTGCTCAGATCTGCTGCTCTGAAATTTTCCATCTAACGTGAAACCACTTGTTCCTAAATTCCACTAAAACTAGAATTTCTCGCCTGAAATGTTCATTCAAGTGTTCCCCTGAGTCCCTGGTGTGAGAGGCAGAGAGCCCACACTGGTTCATACAAAGCAGTACACTCTGTGTTTATATGGTGGTAACCTCACCCATACCTTAGCTGGGAACCAGGGTGTGAAGTGCTCAGGGACAGGGGTGGCAGCTACGCTGAGTCCTTTGTCTGACACCTTTAATTGCCTTCTGCCAGAGCCACTGGGGGGGTGGGGGGGAGGTAGGTAGTACCACATCTCATATCCTCCACCCCCAAGGGTTCAGCCACAGTTGCCTCTGTCTGGATGGGGAGGAAGATTCAGAAGCCCAGTCTCAGGAGCGCAGGTCTTTGCTGTGTAAAGACACGGCCCCAGCTCCTGCCTTGTCTGGTGTCTGTGACCACTCCTCAGGGTCTCTGAGAATGGTGACTAGGACCATGGAAGATGTACTCTGCAGGCCTGTGGACATGTCTGCTCAGAAGTTTTGGCCAAGTCTGAGTCACTGCATGCAACTGGGAGCGTGTACAGGAGCTGGCTGGTTCTGTTTGCTTTTGCTTATTCAGGAAATATGACACACTGAGCTCCTATTAAAATGGGGTGTGGAGCTAGAGGTTCCCCACAAAACAGAGAAAACCCCCACTAACCTGGTTTGGGGGATGGGAGAAGCGGCACAGCAATTGGGAGATTTTGCATAACTATGGCAACTCTGCTAGCTTCATAGCTACGTTAAAAAGCTGTGGCAGCAGGCTTGAGGCAAGGGAAGTGGGCGTGACTTTCTGAATGTGGCCAGGCTTGTGACTCAGCCTGGGAGCTACTGCACATGCGTTAAGTAAGCGGGGAGGCAGTTCTTGGGTTACAGCAGCTGCCTGCAGAGCAGGGGGCGGTTCACTATGCGTCACGGGGCCACTGCTGCCTGGGGTAACAATAGCAGCCGGAGAAAGGCAGAAGATACGAGGAAAGGGCCAGTGTAACCCACCATGGGAGGAGTCGGAGATGGGGTTGTGGAGTAGCTGCAAGATGAGGATTTAAACTCAAGCGCAGCAGCGATTTTCTCTCTTGGCCTTGGGGGAAGCAGTAGTGAGGGAGAAGGCATGCTACCTGCAGTAAGGGGTTTTTGCCGTGCAGTTTGAAAGAGGGCAATGAGAAGGGAGAAGTAAGCAAGCAGCTGTGTAGTCTGTAGTGAGGAAAGAGGCCATGTGACCTGGACTCATAAGGGAGGAAGATGCTGCTGGTGTGACCGTGCCGGCTCTAGCTGACTGCAGAGCCGCGAAGGACTTCCTTGCAAGATCCTGATCTGCTACACACCTACCTGGGTTTTACCTGGACTCTCAGGACTTGTGCCTTTTCTGGACAATTACATGGAGGCTGGTGACAATGTACTGCACCTCCTGAAGGAGACAGCTGCTGTGTGAGGATGGCAACTTTGGTACCTTCCAGAGGGACTGGAGAACCGTTCGCACAGCCCGCTTAAGATAAGAACATGAGGATGCCTTGCCCTGTACCCTGGTGGGGAGCATGAGAAGTGCTGGGTCTCAGGGGGAGGGAGGGCTCCGAGCTGAGGTGCTCTAAGCTCTGTCAAGGTTGGACTCTTGTAAATCAAGACCTATTTCTGCCAGCTTTAATTGTTGGGGCGTTCACCAGGGCACCACCTGGATGGGCTCCAGTCTGCTCAGTAACACTACATTGTACCATTGTCTGCCGGTAAGTGGTGACTCCGAGCCCAACCTGCCCAAGCACCCCAGTGGCCGAGGACACTGTCTGATATTCGGTTTGTGCAGGCACAGCTCAAAGGAATCATTACCGCTCAGCCTGGACTCCAGGCCCTTGGGTATAGGAGCCCCTCACTCACCCATGGCTCCATAGTCAGCAGAGCATCTCAGGGGAGGAAGTTTCACAGATGGCGTGCATGCGCAGGGCAGAGAGGTCTTCCTTCTCTGTGGAAGGGAGGATGTCATCCACCAGACAGCCCACTGGTCCTTCTCAAGTCGTCAGTATCTGAGGAAATGGCATCTGACCACCAGGGAACTTCACTTCTATTCCCCTTATGCCCCCAAATAAAATAAGATGGGAGAGTTTTCGACTTCAATTAAATTGGCTGAGAAACCAGCCCAGACGTGCTCGTCGTGGTCCGGTCTGTTCAGCCACTGCGCGTGGTGACCCCAGAGGCTGCCTGTGCCTGACAAGCCTCATTCCAAGGTGAGACATAAGTTGTCCAGCAGAACCTGGTGGAGCTCCAGGGTCACATTTATGGGCACCTAGGGCCACTTTATGACCTGGCCAGTCCCACATAGCTATCCAGTGCTAGTGTGCTGGCACCCTCCGAGATGCCTGCGGGCCTCCTGGGCACGGCATGTGTAACGTGAGAGACATGGGCACCAGGCAGGAAGAAGGCACAGGACTTAGCTCTGAGGGAGAGCTCATGTTGGGGTTTCCCTTTGGCCAGAGCTGTTATAGCTGGTGGTCTAGGAAGGCCCACCTCATCCGTCGTGCAGGACTTTGTCCTGGGCACAAGTGCTCTCGGAGTGCCCAGGGCGTTTCATCTCAGCTGCCTCCCAACCACCACAGTGTCCAGCGAGAGCTCCTGTGGGTAAAGCAGGCTCCACCCCTCCGCTGTCCGTCACTCCAAACAGTGGTCAGCAGGGGTGTCTTGGCCTTGCTAGCGTTAACCTAAAATAAAAAGGTCTTTTCGAGTGACAGCCACCAAACATTTATTGAAATCACTAAGAATAGCTATTCGGGGAATCATTAATTTCAGGCAGAACCCCAAATAATGTTCAGATTAGGAGAGGCAATAGGTATTTATGAGAAAGAGAAGAGGAACCATTGCATCAATAAAAGACAGGCATTTCTAGTGGTACAGATAACATAGGGATGTTAATTCTAAATGTTTTGTTACAGGTTTTATTTATTTATTTTTAGAGGCAAAAGTTGGGAGAAAGAGAAGACAAGAAACATCAATATGTGGTTGTCTCTCATGCACCCCCACTGGGGACTTGACCCACAACCCAGGCGTGTGCCCTGACTGCAAATCGAACCAGCAACGCTTTGGTTTGCAGGCTGGCACTCAATCCACTGAGCTAACACCAGCTGGGGCTAAACAACGTTTTTAATTTTCAGTCCAGTAGTCATCAGTCCGGTAGTCATAATAATGCTTTATTATTATCTTTCCAAACAGTTCATTGGGACACAAGTTTGCTCAGCCCAGTTCGAAGGTCATTTGGCCCTGCTTTAACATCCAAAGGTTTGAGGCGTCAGGTCTGCAAAGCAGTGCCTCTGGCCTGAAAGCTCCAGCTGCATTCTAAAGTGGCTCTGTTTACGTCACTGTTTACACTAGACATGCACTAGGGGTGCGGGGTCCCCTCTGAATCCCTCTGTGCGTATATCCCTCTGAATCCTTCTATGCAGGGACGATTCAACTTATCCTTTTCCCGTGGTGTTCCTCCTCACGACATCCCACCTCCCTTCTCACAACCACTGAGTCTTCACGAAGCTGCGCTTGCCATCTGCACTGTTGCCGTTCCCTCCAGCAACCCTGAGGTCCCCACCTCAGATGCTCCGCTCAACAGAAGCACCCACTTACAAGCCAAAGTAAGCGAAGGCCACCGCCCGGTGGGGTCCTTCTGTGGGCTGAGTGGAGATGATCAGAATGAGCCACTGAGCGTACATCTTATCTTGCTAGCCATGCATCACATGGCCATCCTAAGGTCCAGGACAGCCCAGGGAACCGTTCCAGGTCACCGTGATTAGTAATGGATGAAAGGTGGAGGGGGATTTGCAGCAGTATTAGGAGGGAGGACTCTGCAAAGGCTTCCCTGTTAATTCAACCGCCTCCTTCCCTGGGACATCCCTGCTCCTTGCGGTGCCCAGCCCAAGAACATTCCTCCCCCTTCCTGAGCCCAGAGCTGACACCCACAGACCGGTTTTTTTCTTATGGGACAAGTATGACCTGGACTGCCTGGTCCCAGGCCTGCCAGTGATGGCGGCAGGTGCCAGTGGGGACTCCTTTATGAAACGCTTAGGAGATTCCACCACGATTCCCGGAATATTAAACATGGGGGCGTGAACAGGGAGAGTAGTGGAGCTGGGGGGGGGGGGGGGAAGGGGGACAACTGTAATTGAACAACAATTTAAAATTTTAAAAAACGCAGTGAACCCCTCAAAAGGTCAACCTTTATTTTTCCAGTCAAGCAGTTGGACATCTAAGCCAGTAATAGCTGGGTGAAGCAAAGACATTCATATTCCCAACCTCCAGGAGGAAGAGAACCCTAATGGTGGGGGACCGTGAACACAATCCCCCAAGGAGGTGGGGGCTGGGGAGTGTCAGGTGTTGCCTGAAGTCTGCTCACAACCCACACCCTCTTTGTGGTCTCACATTTTCTCTTAAACATTTATTCTATGCCATTCATTTTTTAAACTTGTTTCGCAATTTTAATTGCTTTAAATTGCTCACCTTGGAGTAAAATCAACATGCCTGGGAGGGACCTCAGAATGATTCTCGCCTGTGCACCCTAGGAAGTCTGGCCCCACGCCATGGAGGAGCAGGTTTGAGCTGTCCTGTCTACAGGAAGGTGGAGGAAGGCAGGGTCACCTTGGGGCTCCTGGGACAGAAGGAAGCTCCCTGGGACACAGAGGAGCTGGCAAGGGATAGTAGGGGCCACAATTTTCAGGACCTTTCTCAATTTTGAACCAAGACTTCTCTGTCCAGGTCATAAGCTCGTTTCCGTGCTCGTGAACTGCCAAATATCAAAATTATCTCAGAACCCAATCCTTACATCATTTCACCTTTATATGGAAATAATAGTGCTTCTATTGCTAATTCACAGGGGTTTAGATAGACTCAGTCTTCAGAGGAAAGGAATTGCTAGTCTCAGTTTCTTTGAACAGGCAGCAAAACCCAGTTCTAAGAAGACAGTAATACCACCCTGGACCACTTAGAGGGAAGTACGGACACAGCTGGAGCCATGTTGGGGAGGAAAGGGCTACCCAGCCCGTGGTAATGGGGACACCTGGGTGCAAAAACGAGAAACGTGATGGCAGTTCCTTGGTTTGTGTCCCAAACACGGTGTGTCTGGGGCTGGATGGTCATGGGAGAGAGGCATGAGGTGCTTTCAGAGGGCACAGGGAGTGGGATGCTGTCCAGCAGTAACCGGGATACCAGGCAAATCAGTCCTCGTTCCACTGTGTATGCAGATGCCAGTCACTAACCTCCCACGAAGTGAAGCCCAGGGCTCTCAGTGAAGGGCTATGGTGGCAACTATAGCCCTGGTGGCAACTCCGTGCTGGGACCCACCATGTAGCCCTGGGCCAGCTCCTTCCTCGGGCCATGCAAGGACGGTGGGCTTCCTCAGGGTGTTTCTCATGGATGGCCTCTAGACCCTTGAACGTGGCCCAGATAGACTTTCTGTGTTCCCCAATGGTCCCCTTCTTTTTCTCGCCCCCTATAACCCTCACGTCTTAACCTATTCCTTCTCCTCTTCCCACCCCTTTTCCAAGGACTCGATGCCTTCTCTATAGAAATCATCACATTTCATCTCCAGTGATCTCTCTGGATTCTTACAAACTTTGTAGGAAGACTCAGGAGCCCACAGATGTACCATTGCTGGTACCATCGCTGCTCCCACTAAGGTTCTACTAAGTGGGAGAAGGGGGCTGCACCTCATCCCAGTCCCTAAAAGGTGAAATATTGTCACCAAGTGCCACGAAGACTACACAACTGTGCAATTGCAGGGGGTATGACTGCCATCCTCTTTACTCCTCTGGGGCACAAAAGGACGAGAACTCCAGGAGCAAGACATACCAATCCAAGGGCTTGACCCCTGTAAGGTGTTGGTGGGCCCCAAAACACATGTCTTTCCACAGCCTGAGTTCCAAACCAACTAACAGACAAAAAGTTGAGACAAATGGGAATCAAAATACCAGCTTTCATCCTGATAAAAGCCGAATCAGAAAACATGGTTCAGATGTGTGCCCCCAAAAAATTCCTAAACCTGCCCTCCAGAACTGGGCTTAGCCACGAGACCTCATGCTCCTCCAATCACACACACACACACACACACAGACACACACACACACACACAGAGTCTGCTCTCCCTGTGCACTTGAACTTGGAGGAGCACAGAGCCCAGGCCTCTCTAGCAAGATGAGGCCCAGGGAGACCCACCAGGGAGCCAACTCACCTTTTACAGAACTCCCAGCCTGACAGTGTCCCCACAAGAAGGGAGGACGGGGGTACCAGGAGCCCTGCTGGTTGATGGGCCACCTCCTAGAAGGGGACATTGGTGCTGGACCTGAGTGTTCCCTTTCGGGGCCCAGGTGCCCCTCCCTCTCCATGCCTGCATCCACAGAGGTGCCTCGGGGCTTCATCCTCTGGCCCAGTGGCTGCTGCTGCTGCAGCTGCAGCTTCCTCCCGCCTGCGAATCCTCAGGCCCCCTCCTCAGTCACTGCTTCTCCTGCTCTCCGGGTTTTCAGCTCCTCCTGTAGCTCGGGCTACTTCCTTGTCTTTTGGTGTCGTTGCACAAACAAGGGGACTCCTGGGAGCTGGTCCTGTTCGTTGCTGGGCATCCCCCACCCCCGGCCTTCCAAGTCCTGACTGCCCCTCCTTGTCCTCCACATTCCTGCTGCCACATGTCCTGATGGCTGAGAACCACGTCTGGCTGCAGGAGGAGGGAGACATGTCTGACAACACTCGGAAAGTTACTTTCACTTCTATTTTCCCCTTTTGGGTGGAGCCCTGTCTGGGTGAGCCCGTTACACACTTCCTGCTCATGGCTGCGCAGCCACACTGAAACCAGGCTGGGGACACAGGAGGGACCGAAGACCAGGCTCCAGAGGCCCAGGCAGGGCCCAGGGCAGGATCATGGCCAGTGGGGGCAGCCACCTCTGCACCAGGTCAGTGTCTTCCTCCCTTCCTTTAGCTGTCTCTCCGGCTGTGCTGCTGCTTGAGTGTCCGTCATTAGACACTCGTCTAACCACTTACCTTAGCCCTGCTTTACAAGAACACTCACGTGCAGTGTAATGAAATGCAGAAATATATGATGAGGAAATCGGATCTTTGAACTGCAGAGTGACGGCCGCTGGTGTGAGCGTAGCTGCCACAACCCTACTGCTCAGCTGATTCTTCTGCGCTCGGCTGTGCCTCTTAATGCTTTCAGGCAGCAATGTGTTATTTTCTCACAACTTCTGAATCCTCTTGTTTACCTCAGGCCCCCTCCACCTTCACCTAGGTCATTTCAAAGAGGGTATGTTAGAAATGACAAAATTCAGGGTGAACACATGGCTTATTTTCAAACAGCGGGTGCCTTGGTCTCACGCCTGACCTGGGGGCAGGTCAGCCCTGGGTCTATTCCCGTTTCTGTTTGAGGGCCTGGGTTCTTCCTCCAGGGATCTTGATCTAAAGAAAGTGGGGAAACCAGGCCTCCAAAGACCAGAGCAATCCAAGTGTTTCCATTTGTACTTCCATTTTCTGCTCTAGAGTGGCTCGTACTTCTGACCAGGAAAGAGCCAGAGACTTTATCTTTTTCTCCAGTAATGGGTCAGAAATGTTTACTTTTTTAATACAAAAGAATTACATTTTACGTTCTTGCTCATAAAGTTTCCAACGGCGTGCTGGTGTGTAGAGGGAACAAGTGCCACCCCTCCCCCTGCAGCTCTCAGTCCTGGTCCTGTCGACCGACCGCTGTGGGCACAGCCTTCCTTACCTTTTTCTGTACATTTACACGTGTAACTTGTTTCCTAGATACACATTTTGTGTCTTGCTTTTTAACAAATGGGATTATATTGTATATGCCATTTTGCATTTGCACTTATTTGAACAGCAAATATATCAGAGTTCTTTTCCCTTTAATAAACGTATCAATCTCCCTCATTCTTTTTAACAGCTGTATACTACTCCCTGGAATCAATATACCATAATTTTTTAAACCATTCTCTTCCATTAACAGGCACTTTAGTCACTTTTATATTTTTCTCTTTTTTGCATAGATATGTGAATTTGTCTTGTGTCAATAATCCAAAACATTGAATTGTTGAGGCAAAGAATACCAATACTTGCTTGTGAGTAGACTCTGCCAAGCTGCCTTTCTAAGTAGCCGAACCAATATCTTCTCTTAACAGGAGCGAATGAGATGACATCACTCCGCAACACCCATTTGTGCAAAGGTGCTAGATAAACAGATTTATTTAGTTAATTTGCATTCTCCGATTACACGGGGATTGAACAGGTTTTTGTGTCCATGATCCACTTAAATTGCCTCTTCCATGAATTGTTGGTTTATTTGAGGCCAATGTTATCAGCTGGTGTGATTGTCCTTTCTTTGATGATAAAGGAGAGCTGACTAAATGTTCTGAAAGTTGTAAGTAGAGTTTCCTTTTCTTAAATTTTGTTTGTGGTGACTTCTATCTTATGAAAGCTTTCAAAAGTAGAGTAAAGACTTACAGTATTGATTTTATAAGATAGATGCACCCTGTTTACTACAAATAAATACAGGCAATGCTGAAAGTTACTGGCGAATTCCATGCAGTCTGTCTTTAACCGGAGTTCTTGTGTTCAAAAGGCGGCAGATTCAGTTTTACTTCAGCAAAGGCTTCTTGTCTAGTGTCTTCAAAGATATATTCTTTTTTAATTTGGGGGCAAAACACTTCTTCCCCTGGAAGGCTCAATTTATTTTGCCTTCACGGATTTATCTGGCCCTAATAAATCATCTCTTTAGCTTTCTACTTTCTGTTCGTGATAGCTATCTCAAACCTTTCCTCTATGAAAATTATGTGATTTTTAGTAGTTTTGTGGTTTCTTGTTAATTTTTTATAAAATCGATGGTGTTTATTTTTGAAGCGGGGTCTTAATTTCCTTCCACAGCTCTGCGAACTCATCTTTAAACCATGTTCTGTTAGTAAATCAGCCCATCTGCCCACTGTTCCTTTATTTATGTAGGTGTTTCCGGGACATTCAGTGCTTTGGGAACACCTCCCTCGCCCCTGGGTTTTTCCTGAACGTGAACCCCGTCTGCAGGTTGGTGTCTGTGTCCTTCACTTCCCTTCTCTCCTGCCTGCCGTGGTTGTACAGCCCACCCCACTCATGCTTGACCTGTGCTCACTCATGCTGTGACCTGTGCACTGGGTAAATTCCTTTTTACATGTTCTGTCTTATGTGAGACTGGATTTCTTGGCATCCAAGGTACAGTTTGAAGGACTTACCACTTTTCTTGCCAGTTTTTCTGAGGCGCCATGTTTAGGTAACAGCCCTTCTGCCCTCTGTTCTGCTCAGCTGCCCTTTCGTTACCCACAGCCACGTGTGCAGGGTCTGCTCTGTGCTCTCTCTCCCCCACCTCTGGCCTAGGAGAGCCTCTCCTAGTGCCACACTCACTGTCACAGTGACATAGTGACATAGGAACGCTGACATCTGGCTGGCTGCGTGCCTCTTCCCATCTCTTCCAAGTGCCCTAGCCCTTTGCATGTCCAAACCAGCTTGTCAAAATCCTGTCGGAATTTATTTTTTAGGATTGTAATGAATCAGTGGATCGATGAGAAGAGAATTGGCATCTTTATAATATTGTGTCTTCTCTCTTATTAATATGGTATGTGTATACTATTAATTAAAGATATTTTCAGATAAAATTTCTATTTTTCCCTAGAGGTCATATACTTCTGCTAGATTAATTCATGGATACTTGATATCCTGATACTATTAGGCTATTAAATCTACATAATTTAAAATGAACTTTCGAGCTGCTTCTAGCTGCAAAGATATAAAAATAAATTAAAACTTTGTCAAATTCTTTTTAATCCTGGTGACATATGGATATATATGTATATATATTAATTTACATAATATATTCATAATGACAGTTTTGTTTCTACAAATCTAATCCTTACACTTATTATTTCTTTTTCCGGCCTTATTGTGTTGGTCAGAATTTCCAGTATTATGGTGAATACAAGTAATGATAGTAATCATTTGTATCTTAAGCTTAATCCCAAAGAGAAAGCTTTCCTCATTGTACAATTATGGAAGCTATTTGCTGTAGGTTTTCTTTTTTAATAGGAAACTTTATACAGATTAAAGAAGTTTTTATAGTTGGCATCTGCTATTTTCAATGTATGAGGTGTTCCTGTCCCTGTTTTCTACTTTTTCTGCTGTCTTCACTTGCAAAGATATTTTAAATGAACTACTGTTTTTATATTCACAGAAAAATTGCAAAGATACTACACAAGTCTTCGTATACTACGTATCTGGTTTCATTTTCTGTGATCTTAACCTTTTACACCACTGTGATACATTTTCCAAAACTGAAAAACCAACATCATTACATCAGTGTCAGTTAAACCACAGACTGTTTTGTTTGTTTTTTCTAATTGTGATTTTTTTAATGTTTTAATTACCCCCTAACTGGTGTGGCTCAGCTGGTTGGGCATTGTGTGCAAGAGGCAAACAGTCTCTCTCACATCGATGTTTCTCTCCTTCATTTTCTCCCTCCCTTCTCTTTTCTCTAAAAATAAATGAGTGAATGTTTTTAAAATTGTTTTTAAATTACAGTTTACATTCAATACCAGTTTATATTGCCTTCAGGTGTACAGCGTAGTGATTAGACAATCATATACTTTACAAAGTATTCCCCCTAATACGTCCAGTACCCAACTGGCACCATTCATAGTTATGACGACATTATTGACTATGTTTCTTATGCTGTACCCCCATGACTGTTTTGTACTTACCAGTGTGTACTTCTTAATCCCTCCACCTGTTTCACTCAGTCCCCCAACACCTCTCCTCTCTGGCAACCTCAGCCTGTTCTCTGTATCTATGAATAGGTTTCTGTTTCGTTTCTTTATTTTTCTTTAGATTCCATAAGTGAAATACTGAGGTATTTGTCTTTCTCTGACTGACTTATCTCTCTTAGCATACCTTCCAGGTCCATGCTGTCACAGATGGCAATATTTCATTCTTTTTCATGACCAAGTGATACTCCATTGTGTACATGTACCGCAGTTGTTTCATCCACTCATCTACCGATGGACACTTGGGCTGCTTCCACCCCTTGGCTATTGAAAATAACACTGCAGAGAAGATAGGGGTGCATATATTCTCCTGAATTGCTGTTTTGGGTTTCTTCAGTTATATACCCAGAAGTGGAATCATTGGGTCATGAGGCAGTTCAGTTCCATTTGTAATTTTTTTGCAGAACCTCCACACTGTTTTCCACAGTGGCTGCACCAGTCTGCATTCCCACCAACAGTGCATGAGGGTTCCCTTTTCTCCACATCTTTACCAATGCTTGTGTTTGTTCATTTATTGATGATAGTCATTCTGACAGGTGTGAGGTGATATTACATTGTAAACCACAGACTTTTTAAATTCCACCCGTTCTTCCACTGAAGTCCTTATTCTGTACCAGGATTCCCTCTAAGGTACCACGCTGCCTTCAGTCACCTTGTCACCTCTTCTCTCTGGTCTGTGACAGTTTCTCAGCCTTCCCTTGTTTTTCATGACCTTGACAATTTGAAAATACTGGCCAGGCATTTTGTAAGATGTCTTCCAACTTAGGTCCATCTTTATATTTTTCTCATAATTAGACTGGGGTACTGGGTTTTATGGAAAAATCCCCGAAGGAGAAGTGCCCTTCTTGACATATCACATCAGGGGAGATGGCAGCCCAACTCATCACCTGGGCTGTTGTCCTTGAGCATTGAGTTAAAGTGGTGTTTGCAGGCTTCTCCGCTGTACAATGACTGGTTTTCCTTTCCACGCTCTATTCACAGAGGTTATGTTGCTTATATTGTGCTGGGGGGGGGCGGTTATTCCATATCAATTGCATTTGGGGAAAAAATTGCTTGTGAGCGAGATTTAAGCCTGCAGTGAAACTTAGGCTTTTAGAAAGGATTTCTGTTTGCCACCTCCAGGTCCCTGAGGGCACCACCCCTCTGAGAACACTTTCACACAAAGCCAGGATCTGAGAGTGGGCTCCTGGGAATGCACTCCAGGCCAGAGCTGTCCTCTCTCCTTTATTCTCACGGTGAAGATGGGACTGCTGGGCAGGGTCTGGACTCCCTGTTGGCCTCTCTACACCATGAAGACTCTAGACTTCATTTCCGTTCCTGTCACACGTTAATGTTGTCAAACCTGAGGGTCTGGTTTTCTGGGATCAGCAAATGCACTGAAGTCAAAAGTACCCCTAATCCCTAGTTTCTCCTTCCGCTTCACTTTTGCATAGTAAATCCTTACAGTGTGTTCACCTCTTCAATGATTAGTAACACTTAAATGCTTTTTCAGACTTTTCAGGTTCTTCAACAGAAAGCTATTGCATATGGGAGTTGAAGGGTATTGAGAATTTTTTTAATCCTGCTTCACTACACCAGAAATTTATGGCCATTGGTTGGATGAATGACTGATTGTCATCTTTCAAAGTTATGGCTGAGGCTTGATTGTGATTCATAAAGTTTTTTCCTGATTCTGATACTTTTCTCCTAGCAATTATACTGTAATGAGTCTAGATTTTATTGCTTTTTAAATGGTTTTTGTTGTTTTTGTTTTGCAATTATCTCATTGGGGTTTTTGGACTTTCTTGAATTTGTGAGTTGATGTCTTTTATCCATTTTGGAAAATTCTTAGCCATTATCTCTTCAAACATTTCTTCTGCCCTCCCCAAATGAGATCCTTTCGCCATTTCACACATATTTCTTACATGCTTTTCTGAATATTTCCATTTTTTTAATTTCTGTGCTTTAGTTGGATACCCACTATTGATCTGTGTCTTCTTATTTGCCAGTTCACTTGTTTTATCTTTTTTTCTGTATCCAATCTTCTGCTAAATCCTTTCACTGAGTTTAATTTAAGAAATTGTATTTTTTTTTGGTCTAAAATATCCATTAGATTATTATTTGTGGGTTCCAATTCTCTGGTGGAATTGTTTAATTTTCTTTATTTACTGTCTATAGTATTTTCTTTATAGTATTTTAATCATAGTTTTTATGTGTGTGCTAACTCCAATCTATGGACCACCTGCCTCCATTACCTTTTTTCTTGGTTTTGTCCTATAATTCTGTCTTTTGACGTATATATATATTAATTTTCGATTGAATGAGAGACAGCGTAGACACAGGACACAGAGCCTCCAGGTGTTGTCTTCCTCAGGAGAGTGCCCCGCCCTTCCCCTGCTGTGCAAGTAAAGGAGTGAAGTGGATTACATGAGGTAAATCAAGGCATGAAATGAGTCCAAATGGGTTTGAATTTTCGATAAGGTTTAATATGCCCCTGGTTTGCCTTGATCCCAGATGGGACATCCAGGGCTTTCCACTGAGAGACTGCACTCCAGTTTCCTGCTTTTCCAAGGCTTCGTCACGTCTTTGGCTTTTTGCTTCATGCAGCTTTAAAACTGAGAAACGTTCTTGAGGAGAACGCCAACCAAGTTTTTTATTTCCTTAAAGTCTTTAATTTTGTCCTCCAACCACGTGTGACATCAAAACTTCTGTTACTTCTTCGTCCTCTGGCCACAGTGTTCTGTCCTCCACCAAGTCCAGATTCTCAGCAGCACGCTGTGTCCAGAGTTGACAAAGGGGCTGCAGATCTTGTAGCCAGACCATCACTTCCTTCAGGGCTTCCATCTTTCTCCCTTTGGGTTCTCTGGGCCTCATCATACAATAATTGTCATTGTCATGTTTGCATAGTGGGCCTGCAGTACTTCTGCTCTGCTTTCAGAGATTTTTGACGTAGTTCCTGCAGCCTCCTGATCTAAACAACTTTACCTAATATCTTGGGAGGGGGAACTGGCTGTGCATTGGGGCCCTTCAAGTCTCCAGCCCCGTATGACCCAAATGAGCTCATCTGTTTTCCTTGCTCAGAGCAGCATTCCTTGGCCTTGGCCCAGAGTCTCAGCCTCTGCTCCCAGAATAAGCAAATGGCCCCCAGAAAAAGAAAACTATGACCCCTCAGCTCCCCAGGTTGTCCTATGTTGCTTTGTAACTCTCTAATCCCTGTTCAAATAATTGGGGTCTGGAGGGTTTGTTGTTTGTTTTGTATTCTATCTAGCAACTCTGATTGTTCTAGACTGGACTCCTGGCCTGCCTCAAACCATTCCATTTTATCCTCTGATGAATTTTTAAACATAATAGTGTTTATACCATAGTCACAATCAAATGGGCAAAACTGGTCCATGAGAGATGGACTAGAGATCTGTCGCGCAAAGTAAAGTCAGTGAAGGCTTCCGCGAAGTTTGAGAAGCACCACAGTAGCACAAGGACAGCTGCAGCCTTCTCAGCCAACAGCACCGACACATTTGACTGGGCAGGGACGAAGGGCATTTCCGCAGTGGATGGCCTATCTGTGTTGGCCTGAGACCACTGCCTGTTCCTAAGAGGAATTTCCTAATATGCTTTGTAAGCCTATCGCTTGTGATGCAGATGTAGATGGAGCAGGGTGCCTCTTCTGCAGAATAAATTCTACAAGTTCCTGGGCAGGTTCTCTAAAGCTCATCTGTGATAAGTGGTTGCTAAATTAGGATTCTGCAAAGGTAATCCCATAAATGGACATCCAGGGAAATTTTACTACCAGTGAAATTCTTAGGCAAAAAAATTAACAGACAACCCAAACCTACACACTGTGAAGTAAAATGGTGCCATATTAGGGCTTCTGAAAGAACCAGAGCAAGAAAGATTATTCATATAGAAGACCCTCCTCTTCTCTTCAGCCAGAAGATTGGCAGACTCCATCACCTCTCCAACTGCCCTGGTGGTGCTGAAGTCCCCTGCTGTGAACTTGGCCTCAGCAAGTGCAAAGGCAGCTTCTCTCTTCACTTCACTGACCAACATTTTAGTCTCTATGACCTTTTTTAGGATCTGTTGAAATTGAAGAGTGAAGGCATCAGATTTGTCTTCAGTGGGTTTTGACCTGTGTGTGCTTCTTTGATAGAGGCTTCATGAAGGTCTGCCACTGGTGAGGGAAAGATTTCAACTTGGTCTTTGCCAATCTTCTGACAACAGCTATTCATCCAGGGTTCCCTGCTGTGGCTGCCACAGAACGAGCCACAGTGTCTTCCTCTATGGGAGTTAGCTGGTTGTTCTGATGAACTTTTTGATTAATCAGTTGTATAGGTTAATCGTCAGCCTAGTCTACTTTTCTACCTTGCTCAGAAATTACGTACAAAAACTGAACGTACTCTAGGTTGCTAGAGTTATCCTCCTGTCTTTTTAAAGAATGCCTTTTATATGCTCAGAATTCTAACCGTATTCTCCTATATATTAATATAATACTTCATTCATTCATTCTTAAATATTTCCCAACCCCATGTGCCCAGCCCTTAATTAGGTGTCCAAATACAATGGCAAGACAAGTGAACCAAACAGAAGAATAAATAAATACATGACAATGACAGAAAGTGGTAAGCCTAGGAAAAGAAAGACCATATGGGGTCCATGGACAGAGCGCAATGAGAGTGAGTGTTGTTTTAGACAGGATGCCCTGGGAGGGCTTTGCAAGAGGCTATTACTTGATGAGAGTCCTGAATCAACTGAGGAAAGGCACCACGGGAACTCTTGAAGAAATGTGCTAAGCAGAGAACACAGCCAATGAAAGGGCAGGAGAAGAAACCTGTTTAGAAAGTCCGAAGAAAGCAAGGAGGTTAGGGTGCCACAGGGCAGTGATCTAGAAGAGGGACAGTAGGAAACGAGGCTGGAGAGATACAGGTCACGTGTTTTCTCATAGGTTATGGTCAAGACTTTAGATTGCATTCAAAATAAAGTAGGGAGACCTTGGAGGGTTTTCAGTAGAGTGAAATGATCTGTTATTGGTTTTAAAATGTCTCTTCTGCTTATCTGGCATTTGGAGAACAGCTGCAGTATGGCAAAGGGGAAAGAGGGAGACGAGTTAGGAGCTATCCTAACGGCTGAGGCAAGAGACGGTGGTGACCCCGACCAGGTTGGTGCAATGGGCCTACGGAACAGGGGTGGGATACTGGATACAGGCCTATGGTGGGGCCAAGGGCTATTGAATATGGAATAAATGCTTGGTGTGAAAGAGAAGGCATCATAGAAGATTCCAAAAATTTTAATCAAAGAAACTGAAGGATAAAGTTTTCGTTTGCCTAGATAGAAATATTGGGTGGTGATTAAAGGGCCTGGACCCTGGTGCTTCATTCTGTTCTTTAATAGTTATGTGACTTGGGGGAAATTTCTTAACATCTCTGTGCCTCAATTTCTTCATCTGTAACACGGATCATAAGAGCACATACCTCACAGGTGCTGACAGAATTCACTGAGTTATGTAATCGCTCGGAATAGTGTTTAGCATTTAGTAAGTGTTATGTGTATTTATTAAATCCTATATTTGGAAAAACTGAAGAATGAGACGTTTTCAAGAGGTGATTTAAAGGTCAGTGATAGGTTCTTACCCTGTTGGTGTGAAAAGCCTGCCAGGGTAATCCAAGTGGAGATGGTTGAATATACACCTGGACTCCAGGGAAGGGATGTAAAGTAGAGAGTCCATTGGAAATTGTCCGCATGTGGCTGGTATTCAAAGCCATGGGACTGGATGAGATTACACAGGGAAGGAGCACAGGTGGAGAAGAGGTTAGAGGTCAGCCTGAGCCAGTCCAATATGTTAGGAAAAAGAAGAGGAGTCACCAAGGTGGCAAGAAATCTCCCTTTTTAATGAATCTAATTTTTATCTCTATTACTGAGGATGATAATTTTTTAATTCCACCTTGGAATTAATTTCTTCCAAGGTTCTTTTAAGCATTAATTTTTTCCCAGCTCCTGACTCATTTTTTGTTCGTTCTCAAAGATTCCAGCAGGCATCCACTGGGTGTCCGTCCACATTTAGGAATGAGACTTGAACAACCAGTTAGGGCTCTGTGTAATGAATGGATCCTCTAGAAGACTGGTGAGCCTCATGCCAGTTTTCACTTTTCACCTCCCAACCCGTCTTCTGAAGTCATGGTGCTTCTGATTCCTGAACCCTTTCACTTGCCTCTCGCTACTTTCCCCCTGTGTAAGTAATTATATTTTTAGTATACATTTAAAAATGTATATTTTATACATTTTTATAAATGTATTGAGTTATAATTGAAATACAAAATTTGTACATATTTAATGTATATGTCTTCATGGATTTGGATATCTCTACACATTCATGATGCCATCGCCACAACCAAGGAACTAAACATACCCAACATCTCCAAAAACTTGTTCATGTTTGTTAACTATGGGTACTATGTTTTACAGTGGATCTCCAGAACTTATTCATCTTTCATAACCGAAACTTTATACCCACTGAAAAACAATATCCCATCTCCCTTTCCTCCACTCATGGCAACCACCATTCTGTTCTCTGCTTCCGTGACTTGGACTTTCTTAGATATCTCATGTAAGTGGAATCATGTAATATATATCTTTCTGAGACTGCTTTACTTCACTGACCATACTATTCTCTAGTTCAGCCCTGGCTGGTGTGGCTCAGTGGATTGAGCACCAGCCTGCAAACCTAAGGGCTGCTGGTTCGATTCCCAGTCTAGGGCACATGCCTGAGTTTCGGGCCAGGTCCCCAGTGGGGGGCATGTGAGAGGCAACCATGCATTGATGTTTCTCTCCCTCTCTTTCTCTCTCCCTTCCCCTCTTTCTAAAAATAAATAAATAAGGTTTTTAAAAATATATTTTCTAGTTCATCCATGTTGTTGCAAATGGGAGGATTGCCTTCTTTTTTTAATATATTTTATTGATTATGCTGTTACAGTTGTCCCATTTCCCCCCCTTC
>PVKM010022443.1:0-21831 GCA_004027735.1 Carollia perspicillata
AAAGAAAAAAGGAGCCCCTACCCTATGCAACAGCATGGATGGAACTGGAAAGCATTATGCTAAGTGAAATAAGCCAGGCAGTAAAGGACAAGTACCGTATGATCTCACCTTTAACAGGAACCTGAGCAACTAAACAAATAAGCAAACAAAATATAGCCAAAGACATTGAAATAGAAAAGGGGATGATAGTATCCAGAGGGGAGAGGGGAGGGAATTTTAGGGAAAAAGGGAGGGGATTATAGGAACAAGTATAAAGGACACATGGACAGAAACTAGGGGGGGATGGAAAGGGGAGGGAGGGGGGAGCACTGAGGGGTGGTATGGGATGGGAGGAAAAGACAGAAAACTGTACTGAAAAACAATAAAAAAAAAAAAGAATATCTGGGACATATTCTATAGATATCAAAATTCCCAAGACAATTTGGTGGTTTTTGACAACAAGGTTATCTGTAATGGAGCTATTCTGAGAAATCCAGAAAAATGACTGGATTAGGGAGAAATCACCTATTCCAATCCTGCATTTGACTGATAAGCAAGTGGGAAAAGTTGTTCAATATCATACATTGAGTTAATGGTAGAACTGCTATTGGGGGAGTTTAAAAAGGAAACTAATATTCTTTGAGCACTTACTATGTGTCAGATTTACATGTATTATCTCAATGCCATATTCACTGGAGTTGGGTTTGGTGCTTCATTTTATAGATGAAGAAACAGATGTAGAGAATTAGAGTAACTTGTCCAAGGTTATACTAACTGTAAGCTTCAGAGTCAGCACTGACCCTGCTTTGGCCAATGGGGTCAAATCCTGGGCCCATGTTTGACACTATTCTATTTCCCTGTTACTACAGAGAATATATGTATCCTCGTTTTCCAGGGACAATGTGGAAGGTAAATTATATGACCAACATACTTTTATCATGAATTGAAAAATACAATGCACTGTTTGTGGAGAACAAAGAAAGAGTTAACCTTAAAAAAAGATTAGAAAAAGCCATAACCGCTAACAATGCTAGGCTTGTATTCCAGGAAGATAAGAAAAGCAGGGTAAACAGAGCTGACTTGGCAGATAGCCAACTGGACAGTTGCCCCAGCCTTCTGATCACGAGCTTCTCCAACCAATTATCAAAAAGAGCACGAGCCTAGCATAGGTAGTCCAGCCAACCACAGGATTGTCCATGCACTGGACATGCAGTCCGGCTGCCAATAGCTAACTGCCACATTTGCTTCTGTAAAATGCTTGCTTGCTCGCTTCCATAGAGGAACCCTAGCTGTGAGCGTTAGGGGCGTGACTCTCATTTGCAGCTCAAAGGAGCACTGTGTCTCTGGACAGTTCTGAGAGTTCGCCCCTGCGCAGGTAAAGCTTTGGCCAATAAAGTAACATCTTTGAAACCCTGAAAGTCTCCGACGTTTGTTCTCGCGATTGGTGGATGCTACACTGTTCACTTCCATTCAAACAAAATTTGGGGACCCAGGAGCTAGATGCCCATGAAGTTTACTTTATTACTAATGGATCTTCAGAGAAAATCGTTTTTTAAGACTTTTTTTAAGTTGTTCTCCTTATCTGCCACTTTCTGAAACTTTCTCTCATCTACAAGTCAAAAGTTATCAGTAAAGAAAGATAGTAATCAGAACACAGGAGATGGGGAGTAATTAAACTAAGAAAGGAATTCTGTCTAACCTAATTCCCAGACACAAGTGAACCACAAGCAAGAGGAGAGAGACTTCGTCATTTGAAGACTACTGGCACAGAAGACTCTGGCAAGAGTACACTGGACATTGAGTCAGAGTTTCACTGCTGCTGAGTGTACTTACAGTGTGAATAACTAACACCCAAAGGGCACTCGACAGTTACCAAGTAGTTTCATTCATTTACGAATTCTTCTGTTTTCTATTCATTCATGGAACAAATACTTAGTAAGCCCATTCTCAGCCACACACTATAAACTTCCAAGGGCAGAGGATGTGTTGCCCTTGCTCCTTGTGAACTCCCAATATCTGGCCTAGTGCCTGACTCGTAACGTGTGCTTGGTAAACGTATGCTGGATATTAGTATATAGAAAGATTAGTATGGGGTTGTCCAAAAATTCACTGTGTAGTAGAGGATAAAGAACAATTAAATCAGAGAATATAATGCCGTAAGTATACAGCAGAGGGAAACCAGGGAGCTCTGAAAAACTGAGATTACTAAGATAGTTTAGGGCAGAGGAAACTTCCTGAAGGAGCTTACACCTGGGATCAAGTTGGAAATAGCAAGTGACAGTATATACTCTTAGTTAGTTATAAATGCAACCCAAGAAGTAGAGATTGTTACTATTTTACAGAAAAAGAAACTAAGTCACAGGGAAGCTACATTTACACTGTGTTCACGGTAATGTACTTCTTTACATTCCTTCAGCTCTAAGGAAGTCACAGGGTGAGGAGGATGGGGACTTTTGGCAAAGATTACAAATAATAGAGAAGCACTGATATTTTGGGATTAAAGAGGAGATTCTAAGTCTGAGTACACCTTCTTTGACTCTGGAGAACAAAGAGGAACTAAGTCAGGGCCAGAATGGAGGAAGCTTTAAGAGGAAAATGCAAAGGTAACTTTAACAGTGCAATAATGCATTCTTTTGTTCCCAGATCAGACATTTGTTGAGAACTTACTACGCCTCAGGCACTGAAGACACAGAGATGGAAAACTGGTCTCTGATTTCAAAGAATACAATGTCTAGAGTAAAATAGAGGCACACAACATCAGCTGATCTGTAGTCCAGGAATAGAAAAAAAAAATCCTTTTCCTATGTGGAATTCTTAGTAACTAGAATGTAGAAGGTTAAGCATGTCAGTAAATGGGAATATTAAGGACATCCAATGGGTTCTGCAATGAGAGAGACCATGTCAAACTGATGCTTGTATCACATCCTCAACAACCATCTCCACTCCTCTCCTAGTATCTAGCATGGGAAAGTTTGCTAATAAAGCTTGCTGAATGAAGGAACAAATGAATGAATGAATGAACGACAAGTAAAAGATCAAGGTGTGCCTTTCTCCAAAGAACACTGGCATTTTAATACTAGCCTTCAATGCCTTAAATTAAACTAATAAAGTGGAGTGTCAGGCTCTGCATTATGTAGATAAACTAGGGAGCCATTTTGAGAAATACGAAAATATACCTTTTCCATCCTTTCAGATACGGAAATAATCCCCAACCCTGATTGAAGCCCAGTCACTCCCCAACCACCACACACACACACATGCATGCTTGTGTAAATGCATGCAGGCTGATTCTGGCTACCAAGAATTATGAATTATTCCCAGGGGGTTCGTATAATTTCGAAACTAAGTGACTTTGGGTAGGTCACTTTTCCTTTTTAAGCCTGTCTCCTCATTTGTAAAACTTTCATAATAATAATAGCTGCATTACCTATTTTATGAGGCTGCGATGAGACTCACATGAAATAATGGATGTGAAAGTGCTATAGGATGTGTCCTTTCCCCATGTCCTCTATATCAGCATGTGTGACCATCATTTCTATATTCCCAATGCCCTGTGCTCAGGGACTGCTTGATTTTGTCAAATGCATGCAGGCATAGTGTTATTATTCTAGGCTGTCAGGAAAAGGACCAAAGGAATCCAGTAGCCTCATCTAGATAATATTATGCTTCCTAGGAAGCACTTAACTAAAAACTAAAGAGAATTGAGCCTACATATAAAAGAGGTGGCCTGGTAATCAATCACACATTTGCATAAGCTATGAATCATTCTGCATAATTAGAACAAATAATTTTCCTATAAATCAAGGCCCCGACAACTGTGAAGGTCTGATGTTTATCCCCCTCAAACCATCTAATTACAGTGAGAAGGTAACAAATGATTCTTCTTTGAAGGAGAAAAAGTCGGAGGAGGAGATTTTGAGGGACAAGCACCACTAAATCAAACAGTTTAGATGAAGGCAAAAAACACTTGAGATGATTCCTAATGACTCATCTCATTGCTTCAGAACTGTATCCCCAGGCTTCACAAGGCATGTGGTGCCTAAAAATCGAATTTTCATATCAATCCCAGGTTAATGGGCCTGGATTATTGCCATTTCTAGGTAAGTAGTGGCTTCCCAATGTTCTGGCTATTTTCCTGTGTAATAACAATAACATTCAAACAATTCCTCAAGTGTTTGGCCTCCATTAACTTCAATTTGGTTCTCGCACTCCCCTGTCTACCACCTCAAGATTAATTTAAAACTTTTCACGTCTCCAAAATTAAGCCATTAGCATCCACATGCGCCAGAGGTGAAAAGACGCCCAGGAATAGGGAAATCTGTGCTCTGGGTAGCAGAGGACTCAAGGCTGGAGGGGCCTCAGTTTCATCTAGTCCAATACTGGTTTTACAGAGCAAAGGTAGAAGCTTGGAGAGTGGACTTCTCCCCAGATTCTAAAGACATAACTACAGAAGTGAAACTTGACCAGGACCAGTCCCATAACCCGTGCTCCTTCCACCACCCCACACTGTCCTCCACTACACCACCTGAGTATTAGTTTCCTTTTCCATCAAATGAGATGCCGTGTTGGAGGGTTTCTAGATCCACAGGTCTGTATTTTGGAGAGCTACAGAACAAATAACTCTTTTAGTTTAGCATTGCCTCAAAAGCTTAAATGTCCTAATCTCAATTCTCCTTTTACTAAAATGAGGATAACAATAGCTTTGTTACTGAATTGTCACAATGGTTAAGGGATATAATGGAAGTGAAAGTGTTTTTAGTTAGTAAAGAAACCACAAGGATCCTTGAGGATGAGGAAAAGGAAGACAGATCTTTCCTTTCCTCCAGTCTCATCCTTTGTCCTTCATTTGTTAAAGTGTGTGCAGGACCATCTCTTTCACTGTCTCTGACTCACCTCACAAGTGAAGCAATAGAAGAGGGAATAAATCCATGGGATCAGAAAGTAACCTCATCACTTTTGTCTCCTGTCGGGTTTTGTTAACCAGCTTCAGAGGGAAAATCAACAAAGGCAGTGAGTGGGCCTCTCCCTAAAAAGGCCCTTCCATCTGGTGCAGCACGGAAACCATCAGCCCTGTAATTAAAATGCAATTGCCATCCCCTGCCCTAATCCCAGGACGGCTATTCCATCTGCATGCAATATAGGGGGGAAAGCACCATTTTTTGCACTTTTCTGGCTCCATTAAGTTTATTCTCTATTAATTAATCTAACTACACTAGGGGCTCCTTCTTACTCTGTAAACCAGAGTGGCACAAACCACACATGGGACGTCTGAAATGGCATGAATTTTTAAAAGTCTGTGCCCAACCCCATTACAGAAAGGCTTAATTACTTCTGACTAAATCTGTAATTAAAATATATCACTGAAGCAGATTCACCTGTGTGTGTAGGCGTTGGTGTGCACCCCATGTGACGGGAAGAGATGAATCACCCAGAGACAGCAAGCAGAGAATAAAATTGTGCTAGGTGGCAAGATAATTCTCAGGGAGGACTTGAAAAGGAAAGTCAGAAAAAGTTGGAGAATATATAGGAGAAATCCTGTCAACTCGTCAATTAGAAAGAAAAATGATATGTCTAACAGCAAATCATGACAGTGAGGCTATTTGCTGGGGTAGATGGAACTAAGGTGAGAAGTGACAGGGAATGGGTTAAACTGTGAAGGCAGCCAAAGGTAGATGAAAAACTATGGTGAAGGCAAGCCAAGGCTGTAGTTAGAAAGACAGTGTGAGCCATATAGTGTACAAAAAGCATGCTAGAAATGGGAAAGTGGGAACAATTTTCAAAAATCAGGATAGGCAGATTCGGGAACAGAGCTATGAACAGTGTGTGTGCTTGGGTCTTTTCTTTAGATGTTGTCTAGAAGGTGTTGTGGGATTAGGCATGAAGGACTGAATGACATATTTCAGACTGAAGCACCATAAGATAAAAAGTACTGAATTATAAGAAAACAAGAGTCCACATAATTTGCCTGATCTTGGATAAGTTACCTCCCCTTTTGGCTTGTTCACTTCTCTGTACAACAGGGGCAACAATACCTGCCTCAAGTACTGAGCCACTGTGTATCACTATGGCAACACTGGCCACATAGACTAGAAGATGAACAGTTTCCCCTGGAGTTGTGCAATACAAAATCACTATTAAATCTAAATATAGACTGAAAAGAGAAAAATTTTTGCAGTGAAAAAATATGTACAAACATGTTATATTTTTAGTTTGTATGACAATAAGTTATATACTTTTAGGTTCTGTGTTTCCTCATATTTAAAGTTAAGATATTGGGCTAGATGATTTTGTTAAGTTTTCTTCAATTTCAATATTAAATAGTATTATGACTCATGTGGACTTCACTCACTCATTCAACCAAAATTCAACTAGGCCCTAAGCCAGGTGCTGAAAATTTAAAAAGTATCTGAGATATGTTTCTCTCCCCTAGCAGCTCACAGTTGAGTGGACTTCATACTATACAAGGTCCTTCAAGGTAAGACAATTGGTGCTTTTCAATTATATTTTCCTATTTCTTGACTCTATGACAGCACTTCAAAATATTAACCTAATAAAAATAAGAAATTATAAAATTTAAATGACATTTAAAATTAGACACAGTCTTATCTTTAGACAAAAAATTATTCTGAAAG
Source organism: Carollia perspicillata (assembly GCA_004027735.1). Classification (NCBI taxonomy): domain Eukaryota; kingdom Metazoa; phylum Chordata; class Mammalia; order Chiroptera; family Phyllostomidae; genus Carollia; species Carollia perspicillata. The sequence goes on from PVKM010022443.1 coordinate 6,612, forward strand.
TCTTTAGATTGTTTTTAATAGGAAGTGCTGGACTGGCATTCAGACAGACTGGGCTGTAGTTGCAGCTTTATTGTTGTCACTGTGAGAACAGGGGTAAGTCACACAAGCTCCCATGTCATCAGATTTCTACTGATCAAACAGGACATTAGGCTAACCAAGATGATCTCTGAGCTTAAAGCTTTGAGGATCTACATTTTAGCTAGTTCATGATCAAATTCTTTTCAATAATTCCACTACAGAATTACACACACACACATTTTGGCAATATACACTTATACCAAAAATGACTAAACTCTAACATCTCATAAAGCACCCTTAAGTACTACAAATAATTGATGCTTCTTGCTAAGCCAAACAAAGGTTGTAAAAATGAAATTCACAGAAAGATTAAATTATCATTAAACTAGAACTTTTGAAATCCTTTCTCATAATTTTCATTTAAATGGACTCTGAGAAATTGAACTCACTGATTTGAGTTTTTCTATGTGTTTTCACCTCCATTTTCTTCCTTCTTACCAAACATTTCACATCCAATTTCTCTTTCAATTTCATGTTCAATAAAGCAGAATGGCTGAACTGTAGAGTCCGTATATGGGACTTCCTATGACACTTCCTAACTGTGCATCCTTAGGCAAAGGATTGAACTTCCCCTAGTCTCAGTCTCTGTAGCTATAAAGTGAGAATAATAACAATTACTCTACAGTGTAACTTAAAAAGTCAAGGAATATCCATAGAATGTGTAGTAAATCTTTTGAACATAGTAGGTATTCCATAAAATTATTTTTCTCTAACTATACCCCACCCATAGCAGCCTCTATAGATCAAAAGTTTTTTCTGAAAATGAACATTTATTTAAACTGAGAATTATGTTCCAGATATATGAGTATTAGAATAATATCTATATCAAACATGCATTATAGATGTCCTTGAAATAATAGATCAGATTACAATTACTCTGTGAACTCATCAAGGACACTAACTTGAGCCCTGGCCAGGTGGCTCAGATGATTGGAGCATTGTCCTGTGCACCAAAAGGTTGCAGGTTCCATCTGTGGTCAGAGCACATACATAGATTGTGGGTTTGATATCCAGTTGGAACATATGTGGGAGGCAACCAATTGATGTTTCTCACATCGGTATCTCTCTCTAAAATCAACAAACATATCCTCTAGTGAGGATTTGAAGAAAAGGTTGTGCCCTGGCTGATGTGGCTCAGTGGACGGAACACCGGCCTGTGAACCAAAGGGTCGCTGGTTCGATCCACAGTCAGGGCACAAGCCTGGGTTGCAGGCCAGGTCACCAGGGGAGAGGGCATAGGAGAAGCAATGACACATAGATGTTTCTCTCCCTCTCTTTCTCCCTCCCTTCCTCTCTGTCTAAAAATAAATAAATAGAATCTTTATTAAAAAATAAAAATGAAAAAGGTTGTAATTTTTAAAAAAACAGACGCTAACTTGACAATTTCTGGCAAGTCAGCCCTTGCCAAACACTCATGTCAAACACAAGATATTCAGTATCTGAAAAGGACAAGAGGAACTGATTTACTATCCACTCCTTCAGGTCTCTGACCGCTAAACAGTAGAGTTATATAATTTTAAACTTTATTAGCTTAACTACCATTAGAAGTGTCATGATTGAGTAGGTTATGCCTTCAGCTTGTGTATATAGCTAGTGTAAGAAATGTTCACCTATGAGAAACATTATATTTGTAAAATCCTAATTTAAAAACATCCAAATGTGAATTTCAACAAAGCCTCTTATTTAAGGAATACACATAATACTCCCTCCTAAAATGTCAGGCTAAAAAAAAATCTTCTTTCTCAATCAACAGATCTGCTAACTTTTCTCAAACAAGGAAACAAAGAAAAATCATTGTTCCTTCTGCCTTCATATCCAGGAAACTCAGAGCTATATCTAGTTTTTAAATTCAATAGCTATCTAATGCTTAAATGATTTTTTGTCCCTATGAGCACCTCCACAACCCCATTGGTATTATTGTCATTCGGAATCTTTCAAATGGTTTCTTTATTTTTGTCTGGCTCCTCTTTAAGCATTCAGGAGCCTTAAAAGAATTGGAAAATGGAGTACAATATGTTTCCCTAATCCTCCTGCTAAGTGCAACTAAGAATCCTGGACATTATACATAAAACAAACATAAGAGCACTCTTAAGTGGGGGAAAAAACAGAAGACTGACTAGTGATTTTGACACTCAAAGAATGACATTGTGGTTAAGTTCCATGAGTTTTCTTTTTGCCTTATAGATGCCAGAATGGGTGCTGGAAAAGCTAAAACCCCTAAAATGCCAACAGGCACTGACATTTTTTTAAAATTGTTCTCTTTAGGCAAATGATTAGAAAAGAGGAAGCCTAACCTTACAGAAGACTTTTAGAAAATAAATGTTCTACTATAGACGAATACCACAGGGAAAGAAAATGTAGCTCTACCACACTTTGCCATAAAAGGTCAAGTGAGGGCGGTGGGGAGGGCTGCGGGTGGTGGGCTGGGATGGGAGTATAAGGCAGAAAACTATACTTGAATGACAATTAAAATTAAAAAAAAGAAAAGTCAAGTGAGGAGCCTAGATTTCTACCTTCTCCAGGCTGTAACACATAGCCCTAACCACACTGCCAGGATGGCATCATGGAAGGCTGAGTAGGGGGGTAGACTTTCATCATTGCTGGGTACATCAACCTACCCCACTGTGGTTCCAGTAGAGACAGTGTGGGATACCTGAACTTTTACTCACTCTGGCACAATGGGTAGCCCCTCCTCCTCTTAGCTGCTGTGGTGCCATGAAGTTTTGTGGGGAATCATGATTTTCATCACAGTCCAGACCCCCACCCAAAAGTAATAAGGGCTTCTTTCTTATGCTGCAGTGTCAACAGAGGCCAAGTGATGAACATGGACTTCTACTTCCATCTGAGTAAGAAGACATCAAAATTCCCCTGCTTTCAGAATATTTTCTGAGAAAGCCAGCCAAAACAGATGACTGAAATATGATCCAGAGTCTCATAACATAATACACAAAATTTTAACTTGCCATTAAAGTTTTAATAGAAAAATCAATCATCATGTCAAGAACCAGGAAAATTTCAAATGAGATTTAAAAAAATAGATTCCAACAAGGAGATGACAGATATTTAGAATTTCTGACAAAGATTTTAAAGCAGCCATCATAAAAACACTTCAAAAAGCAATTATAACCATGTTTGAAACAAATAAAAAATAGAATATCAGCAAGGAAGATAAAAGTATCAGAAAAGAAATGGGAGATATGAGGAAGAATCAAATAAAAATTATATATATATTTAAGATTGTATGTATTTATTTTTAGAGAGAGGGGAAACAAGGGGAGAAAGAGAGGGAGAGAAACATCAATGTGTGGTTGCTGCTCAGGGCTTGTGCCCTGACTGGGAATCGAACCAGTGACCCTTTGGTTCACAGCTCGGGCTCAATCCACTGAGCTACACCAGCCACGGCTAAAAATTTTATATATTTTTAAATACAATAACTGAAATTAAAAAAAAACCTTCAATGAATGACTTAAACATCAGAATGGAGAAGACTGGAAAAATATCAGTGAGCTGAAGGATATAACAATAGATACTATTCAATCTTAACACAGAAAGAAAACAAAGTAGGAAAAAAATAAACACACCATTAGAGACCTATGTGGCTATAACAAAATATCTAATATTCCTGTCACCAGAGTTCCAGAAGAAAAGAAGAAATACAGCAGGGCTAAAGAGTACTGGAAGAAATAATGGCTGAAAAATACCTCAATTTGACAACAGACATAAACCTACATGTAGGTGCAAAAAGCTGAACAATCTCCAAGTAGAATAAACTCAAAGAAATTAACACAAAGAAATACCATAATGAAACTTCTTAAAACTAAAACAATGAAAAAAACTTTGAAAATAGTGACAAAGAAACAATACCTTAGCTACAAGGGTAAAATAATACAAATTATAGTAGAATTATTATAAGACCTGAAGGAAATGGCACATTTTTATTTCTGATAGAAAAGTATTATCCTATATCCAATAAAGCTTATCACAATGAAATTAAACTAAAAATCATTAATGGAAAGAAAACAACATCTCCAAATAGTTAAACACTAAAAAACAAAGTTATAAATAATCTATGGGACAAAAAGGAATTTTCAAGAATTTTTTAAAAATACATTTAACTGAATGAAATGAAAATAGACTTTATCAAATGTTGTGCGATATAGCTAAAGCAATGCTGAAAGGCAATTTTATAGTATTAAATGCACACATTGGAAAAAAAAGTATCAGATGAAAAATCTAAGCTCTGACCTCATGAAAGTGGGGGAAAAAAGAAACGAAAGTATAAATAGAAAAAATCAGTGAAACAAATACCTGGTCCTTGGAAAAGATCAATAAAGATGATAAACCTCTGCTAAGAATGACAAAGAAATAAAAAGAAGATACAAATTACCAATATCAGAAATAAAAGAAGAAGAATCACTATAGGTCATGTAGCTATCTAAAGGAAAATAGGGAATATTAGGAACAACTCTACAAACACAAATTTGACGAAGGAGATTAAATGGCCAATTTTTTTGAAAACTACAAACTGCTACAATTAACACAATAAGAAATAAGTAATTTAAATAGCTCTATAATTGTTAAGATAATTTTATTTGTAATTGTAATATTCCTAAAAAAATCTCTATTCCCAGATAATTTCACTGGAGAATTCCATTGAATGTTTGAAAAAGAATTAACACCAATCTACACAATCTCTTTCAGAAAATAGAAGTAGAGGAAGCATTTCACAACTCATTATATGAAGTTACTATTTCAATATGACATAAAAATAAAGCAAAGACAATACAAAAAATGAAAACTACAGACCAATATGCCTCATAAATATCATGCAAAATCCTTAACAAATATTGGCAAGAAGAATTCAGCAATAAGTAAAAAAAATTACATGCCATAACCGAGTAGAATTTATTCATAAATGATTCAATATTCAAAAGCCAGTCGATGTAATTCACCATATTAATAAGCTAAAGGAAAAAAATCCCATGATGATATCCACTGATGAAGAAAAATTATTTGACAAATTTTAACAGCCATTGTTAAGGAAAATTCTCAGAAAAATAGAAATAGAAAACTATCTCAACTTGATAACAAACGACTACCCAAAATCTACAGGTCTTATTATACTAATGTTGAAAAACTGTCAGGCACTACAGGTAGCAATAGGAATACAGAGGAGAATGAAGGAAAGGGCCCTGCACTCAAGGCATACAGACATAAAAAATATGCAATTATTATATAGTGTGAAAAGAGCTATGACAGCACATAGGGAGAAATTCTGTGATAATTTAGTAGACAGTCATCTAATCCAACCCAGTGTTTGAAATGCAAAAAAAAAAAGAGTGCACCAAGAGAGATGAAGAGGAGGAAGGAATTTGTAGAAGGAAGGGAAAACATCTGTAATGGCCTGTAAGACAAGATGAGTATTACCAACAGGCAGTATGCTTTATGAGGACGTGATGGAAAAGGAGGAGCCCTGATCTAGCCCAAGCTGTCTGGACTTCAGTTCTGAGAGAGATGGGGAAACACTGCTTTGTTTTGCTTTGTTTTAAGCATAGGAAGGATTTGAGGGGAGTTGAATTCTCAGTGTTTGCCAATGTCCTTAGGGGTGTGAAAGGTCAACATTAAGGACTCAAAGAGAGGTAGGAGGCCAAGTAATACATAATGATGGTCTGAATTAAGGCAACAGGAGTTAGTAACATGTTTTGTTCCCTAGACAGCCAGACTACTCTCTGGACTTCTGAATCCACATTCAGGACTTTATCAGTCTCATGTAAGGTGGAGGAGAGGTAAGAAAAAGGGAGTTGTGCCCTATAGTCTTAAAGACAGGAAAATAGGAAAGTTGGGTGGAAACTTAAAGATTTCAAAGCTCAAGTTGCAATATGAGACAGCAAAATAATAAAGGATTACATGGTAAAAAACTAAGAGCCAATTCTGATTTTCTACATGCCCTGGGGAAGTTAGGAGGTCTCAGCAAGCCTCAGTTTCCTCACCTAGAAGATGAGATATAATAAACCTCATCTTACACAGTTTTCTTTGAGGATTAAATGAGATGATGAATGTAAAAGTGCTTTGTTAACTCGAAAGAGAGCAAGCAATTATAATGAACAACAAATACTCTTTTGTAAATTATCTGTTTCAGACCATCTGCAAAACTGCCCCTGAAGCTGATATATTCATCCTTGTTAGTCAGCTTTTTATTTTTGTTTGTTTGTTTTTTCAGCACCAGCAGGGAATATACATAAGCAGAGGAGGAGACAAAAGATGGAGGAAAGAAGAAAGCATAACTAACATTTGTACTGCACCTCCTACGACCCAGGATTTGAGTCATGAACTTTAACAAACATTATGCCATAATATCCCTCCTGTTTTACAGACATGAATATAGAGTCAGGAAAGTTATGTAGTTTGCCAACTTCACACAGCAGGAATTCAAAGAGAGCTGGATATAAGAGAGCTACAACTGTCTTACTTTTAATTCTTTGGCTCTTGCCACCACACTAAGCTGTTTCATTCTCAGGAGCAATGCCTAAGAATAAACTAAAACCACTGAAAACCAGCATGAGCTTTAATGTACAGGTTTCAAGTGCACAATTCCACAACACATCATCTGTACACTGCACTGTGTGCTCACCACCCCAAGTCAAGTCTCCCTCCATCACCATTTAACCCCCTATACCCGACTCCACCTCCTTCCACCTGGCAATCAACACACTGTTGTCCATGTCCATGAGTTTCTTCTCTTTCTTTAATATTTTGCCTGAAACTTATACAACTTCAACCAATGTCACCCCAATAAATTCAATAAAAAGGAAAAAATTAAAATAAAAACAGCATGAACCTGATGTGCAATGATCTGAGTGGTATCATTGGGCCTTGGAGGCCCAATGTTGCCTGACACAGTGTTTGATATGTAGTAGGTGCTAAAACTCACATTTTTTGAATGAGAGAGAGAAAAATGACAAATCAATAAATGAAGTAAAGGTCTTTGAATACCCCTAAATTCTTTTCCAGATTGCCTAATCTCTCAAACTATTTCACCATGTATAAAGTATAGGTTATGTGCTGAATAAATAAAATTTCAAATTGAATTTGTTGGGTTGACATTGGCTCACAAAACCATATAGGTTTCAAGTGTACAACTCAATAAAATACCATCTGCACACTGCACTGTGATCCCATTGCCCCAAGCAAATTTCCCCCTTTTGCCCACCTCCACCCACCTCCCATCCCCTTCCCCTCTGGCTATCACCACACTGTTGTCTGAGTCTGTGTTACGTGTATGTTTGTTAGCTTAATTCCTTCACCTTCTTTCACTCAGCCTCCAATGCTCCTCCCCTCTGACGGATGTCAGTCCGTTCCATGTTTTTGTGCCTCTGTTTCTATTTTGTTCATCAGTTTCTTTTGTTCATTAGATTCCACATATAAGTGAGATCATATGGTATTTGTCTTTCTCTGACTGACTTATTTCACTTAGCATAATCTCCAGGTCCATTTATGCTGTCACAAAAGGTAAGATTTCCTTTTTTGTATGGCCAAGTAGTATTCTATTGTGTAAATGTACACAGCTTTTGAATAAATAATGTTGAATGAATAAATATATAATGTGTTTTCCTATATGATGAAAGATGAGGTTCCAATAGGAAATCTTACAAAACAGAGACAATCTCATTATTGATCTTCACACTTGCCTCAATGACATACCTCTAGAGCTTATCCTGGGAACCTTTGGAAAGGGAAGAGAAGAGGATAACAGGCTTTTCTAGCCAAAACGAATAAGTAGAAGGAAAGGAAAAACAGGAAGAATGACACGGAGGAAAGGTCAGAGCCACTGAAGATAAACTACTAATGGAAGGAATGGAGGGGGAGGGGGATGGACAGGGGGCAGAGCTTAAGCAGTAGGGCAAGCAAAGCTTTGCTTACCTACCACTCACCTCCTGCTGTGTGGCCTAGTTCCTAACAGGCCAGGGACGGGAACCAGTCTGAGATCCGCAGGCCCAGGGTTGGGGACCCCTGATATAGAGCACTATCTACCACAGTGTACAGCCATGCCTACTATTTGAAAAGTGGGCAGGATATCCTTTACATTCACCCTAATGTTCTTTTCCTGGTATAAGGCTAGACTCAGAGAATGCAAAGAGATATGCTGGATTCACTGACAGAACAGCACTGTGATTTCTCTTGCTGGGAGCCAAGTGGAAGGCTTCATGAACTGGGTCAGAGTCCTTCTTGGATTCTGGTGCACAGTGCTAGAAGGAAGCAAATTATATTTTTGAATTCTGTAACAATGTAAGAAGAATTTTTTACATGTCCAGTTTCACTGTTGTGATATACGGTTTCAGAAGACCTAAACTTAAATCCTGGTCCAGGTACCTACTCTTTCTTTATGTTTCCTTAAAACACATTAACCTTGGAAATAGTGGGATATTTGATTGCACCATGGTGTCATGTCCTTTTACAATCTGACTGTAGCTTACTTTTCCTAAAGTGCCTTCTATTGCTCTGTCCCCTTGGTCCTAGGTATTCAAAAATCTAGCTAAACCAGACCACTAGAAAATTTTTTAGTTAATTTTCATGCTTCCATGTTTTTGTTCATGTTATTCTCTCTATGCCAGGGCCAACCTATCATCTACTTGTCTCATACCTAACCCTCCCTTCTTGAAAGAAAATTCCTATCCACCCTTCATGATCCTTGCCCCCACTTCCCTCTCAAAAAAAAAAAGGGTCCTCAGTGAAGTCTTTCCTCAGTAAAGCCTAGGACAGAAAACCTACATGAGCTCACTTTAACCATAGTATCATGGAAGTTGGGAATTAAAATATCCATTATTAGATGTGGAAATAGAAACTCAAAGAGATTAAGTGATACCCTTTTCTCACAACCCTGACAAGTAGAGGAGATGAAATTTAAGTCAGGTATGTGCATCTGACGGAAAGCAGAAATAATGGGTAGAAGCTACAAGGAGATAGGTTTCAGTTTAACATAAGAAAGAACTTACCAACCATCAGATCAGTCCAACAATGAACTGGACTGACTCACGCTACAAAAGGTGAGTTCCCTAGCACTATAGTCATCTAAAAAGAGGCTAAATAACCATTGGACCAGGTCACTATAGAGGAAACTTCTGTACTCTAAAATTTCTTCTGGCTTTGACATTCTATATCAACATTCATGTGACAAAAACAAACAAGAAAACAAATAAACAAGACCTGTTCAGAAAACATTCTGGTTTTCTCAGAGAAACCTGATTACTTCTTAAATGAGTAGTTTGAGCCAAGCATCCTTTTCAGCATTTGTTAGAACTCGATCTTTGAAAGAACAGTTCTACAGAAAAAGGCCAGATCCAGAAGCTTGTTTTTTTCACACTTTTTCCACTGAAGAACAAATTCTAAGAAATTTGTGTGAATTTGTGATTTAACTTTTTTAAGCTCATTAAACAGTGATTCTTACATATGCTATCTTCTCTCTTTGTTTTAGCATATTTAGAATTGCTGATGTTCTTCAGTATTTAATATTCTCCACTTTATATATAATTCAGATAGAATTTAATACAACTTACTTATATCAGTTAAGCATTTGTCATTTTACTTGCCTACTTGGAATATCTTGGTCAAGTGAGCTCAGTGGGGTGGGCTTATTTTAGGAAGGTTTGTGATGAACTAGTCAAAGGGACTATGAAAGTACTTAGCCAAGGCTTACCTACAGGTGACCTTGCAATGATAATGATGAAATGCTGCCCAAACTGAGCCTAGCACTTGGTGAAAGGGCTCTCTTATCTCCTTCTCGTTGAGTCAGGGCAAACCTGGTAGGAGAATTAGATATGGTCTAGGAGCATAATGGAAATTATGGCAAAGCATAAAACACAGTGTCAGGACCAGAGGAGATCAAGCATCTGACAGGTTAGGTTAGCACAGTAATGAAGACAGTCACTGAAACAAAAGGCCAGGAATTGATGCAGGTTAGGAAAACAGAATTTGAGGCAAGTGACACTTCACATTTTACAATCAGACCATGAACTACTGTAAGTAATGAGGAATGGGTGCCTGATTACTGCATTCCAGAAAGGAGTATATTGGTACGTTTTGTGCAGGTTAGGACTGACCAAATTTTCTTATGTGAGGCTGTGTAGATTTCCTCCTGTCTTTCCTCCTATCTTCCTGGAATAATTTTCTCAAACTTTGCAGGCTTCTTATAGTATCTCAAATCTTCAAATGCTGGTATTCTCTGTGGCTCTTTTTTAGGTCCTCTTTTCAACCACCACACTTTTACTAGGCAATATCATTCATGGCTTCAACACTTATGGTTCCCAATTCTGTACCTAAATTCTTATCTTAAATATGTATCTTAAATTCCTGTCACATATATTCAACAATTTACTAAACACCTCTACTTGATGCCTTCTGGGTGCTTCCAATCCTACATGTCTACACTGAAATCATAATCTTCAATTATATTTCCCCACCGTTCCCTGTTCTCAGGACATGATGCCACAATGAGTAGAGTTGCACACATTTTGCATGACTCTCTACATCTAATTTATTACCAAGTTTTATTGACTCTACCTCCTAAGTATCTCTCACGCACTTATACTTTCCACCATCCCATTCCATTGCCTTTATGCCAATCTTGACCATCACCACCTCTCAACTGAAAGAATATATTCACCTCTTTACTTGTTTTCAATGATCAAGTCTTGGTCCCCTTCCAGCCCACCAGCCAAAATGATCCTTCTCAAATGAAATTCTGAACAAATTGCTCCTCTGTGAAAACTCTTTAAATGATATCTTAGGAACTTTTAAAAAATTATTTACTGTCAGAATAAAGTTCAAACTCCTTAACATAACTCACAAGGCATTTTGTGACATGGCTTCTGCATACCTCTTCACCCTCGTTTAGCACCACTCTCCTCCCCACTTCGCACCCACTCCCTCCCACTTATCCCAACCACAGAAGCCAGCAGGGCTGGGACCAGGCATGAGGCAAATAATATGCCAAGGGCACAAAATGTAATAAAGAGCTCAGTCTCAGGTGCATGTGCACACCCCTAAAAGTAAATGTCTCTTTAAGAGTGAGGGCCTAGTGTCCAAAACTTAAGAAAGCACTACTTTACAAGGTATTAATTGTTTTAATCCCAATTTAAGAAATGAGAAAACTGAGACTCGAGGAGTTTGATGTAAATTGCCCAACGTCAATCATCTGTCCACTGTGCCGTGCATCTAAAACTAATGCAGAATGGTACTGAATGTAAACTATAGTTGAAAAAAATTTTTTCAATTGCCCATGGTCATATAACTATGAAGCAGAGGATTTGAACTCCAAAATCATTTTCTTTTTATACTGTACCATATTGTTGCTAACTTTTTTTTTTATTTTTAAAGAATAAATTAATAATAAAATATGAGCTAGGGGACAAAACTGCAGTTACTCACACTTATTAGAAATGACTCATTAATACTGGATTAGCTGTGGTGGGATGAAAGGATTTGTTTTATTTTTAAGCACCAGAACATTTTTAGCTTACTCTCTTCCTTTTCAAATTATTCCATCTCTCTGCGGGAATACTGAGATTGTCAGAAGCTCCTTGCTTCCTTCCTAGGAAAATGTATTTGCACTCATTTAAAAATAAATTAGTGACTACATATGATACCTCTTGTAGGTTAGAACAGATTGCATTAACATTAGCTTGTCAATTTTCTCAAAGGATTTGTCAATCATGCCTGTTATAAAATCAGAATACACCAACTCCTGGCTCTGTTTTCACCGTACCATAAAATTTGGTATATCAAAATACATTACTTTTATTCAAATATGAGAAAAGAATTTTATGAAAACATTCCTTTCATTTAATTAGCAATTGGAGGGACGGCTCCTAGAACTGCTCTAGACTGCTGATTGCTTTGGAGGGAATATGTGAAATGAGTATCCTCTCTTCTCACACTGCTCCAATTAGTCAGACCCCAGAGTTTTGATTATTTACCCTGAAATCAGATAGCAAATTAGAGTATTCATGTGTTCTTTCTCAAATGTGTGCCAAGCTCACTCTCAACTACCTTTACAGAAACACAAAGAGATTCTTAACCTATTTTTCAGAAGACATCAGAAAGATGTCATCAAATATCTTGCCCTTTTAAAACTAATTGAACAGATTATTAGTTCACCTCTTGTTAGAAGCAGTATCCACCATAAACCTGGTTTAAACACACCCAGCACTCTGACATCATGCCACAAAGACTCTGAGAAGCCAACTATCAGGGGGGAAGTCCACCCAGCTTATGACCCCAACCCATCAAACTCCATGAACCAAATACTTCCTATTCCCTATAAGATCTTGGGGGCCTTGACTCCCCCCATCCAGTTTTCAGTGTTTCCTGGCTACCCTCCTCAGATGGCGACCTACTCAGGCCTCTCCCTTGGGCTCATTTACTCCAGCTACCTAGTACACTCTGGATTATGCATTCTTCTTTGATTTCAGCATCACCTTCACTTTCAGATAAAGAAAAACCTTGCTCTGGCTGGGTGGCTCCTTTTGTTGGAATGTCATCCCATACACCAAAAGACTGCAGACCCAATTCCTGGTAGGGCATATACTTGAGTTGCAAGTTCTATCCCCAGAGGGTGCATAGGAAAGGTAACCAATTGATGTTTCTCACATCAATGTTCTGATGTTTCTCTCTCTCTCTCTCTCTCTCTCTCCCCCCCTCTCTCTCTATATCTATCTATCTCTATCTCTATCTCTATCTCTATCTATCTCTTTCTCTCTCTCTCTCTCTCTCTCTCATCAATAAACATATCTTGGGATGAGGATTAGATAAAGAAAAATCTTGTCAGCCTCATTTCCAAAAAATTGCCTCAATGAATAGCATGTCTCATGCGCCATAAGCCTGTACTGGAAATCCGAGGAAAACAAGCGCATTTCTCCTGCACACAGTAAGCAGTGAGGCAAGGACCCCCAGAAGGCGGCCTTTCTGGTGTCATCCTTGTCTGATTCTGTTATCAAAGCTTCACCAGCCCCTTTAAATGAGTTGAGTTTGTTTTCTAGTTTTTCTTTCAACTTACTTCACATGTCAGAAAACATCATGGCAACAACCCCCAAATTTTATGTCTTGGAAATTTTATCTCATTTCCTTAATTCCTAGCTGAAAAATTCTGGGAAACGACTAATTGGTTTTGCTTGAATGAACCAATGGTGGTTCAGGCAGCTCCTCCCCAAATCACATGGCTAAACTGAGAAAAGGAGCATTTCTAAAACGTAGGGAAGCATGCTGGGGAGACAGTACTGCAGCTGCTCACTGCACACATCTTCCAACTTCGTTCTAATGTGACGTAACTAAAAAGAAAACATAATTCGCACAGGTATCTGATTCGAGGAATGAAAAAAGTATTTGAATTGAAGCTTAACTACCTACTACACATGTAATTTTACACCAATCATTTTACCTCTCTGAGCCGCACTTGCCTCAGCTACAAGCAAGAGAAAATATGTACTACATGAAGGTAGAGTTAGATGAGCTTGTCTACGGGCTTCTTGAGTAGAAATGTCATGTCTGTATTCCAAGCACTTGAAACAAAATAGAGGTCAGTGATAGCTGAAGGCATGACTGCTGGGATGTATGACTCATTGAAGACACCCAACCCTGTGCCTACTATAGTCCTAGTTACATAATTGGTGCTTAGCTTTTATTATGTCCACAATCCCAAAGAGGCATACAGTAATGTTAGTTTTTTTCTGATTTAAAAATGCCCCCTGTTTCATGTTTTTAGGTCTTCTGAGAAGACAAAATCATCCTAGTTGTAACCAAAACTCAGAAAATATCTAAGTCTGTCTTCTAGCTCACTCACACTAAATTGCCACATAGTGTAAAGAGAAATGCAAGAAAAAAGAAAGTTAACTTTAAATTGACCATTTCTTCCCCTCTTTGAAATGAACAACAAAAAAGGCATTAAGATTATACGGAACTAGAAAAGCTATACTGGCTTTGAAATGCCATATTTGACCTTACACACACCAAGTTTTAGTCATTTAGCTTTTCCAGAAGGAATTATCATGATTCAAAACCAGGAGACTGTGAGTATACGCAAAGGGCTAGATGCAAGCCAATGTTTAACGAAACACTGGTGAAATCTTCCCAAAAAGGCTGGCTTAGTCAAGTTAATCCAATCGCTTGTGAAAGCAGATTTGCTACAACAGCAGCTGCCATTTATTGAGCACCTTCTAAGTGCCAGAGCCCGCATTAAAATCCAGATCTGTCTGATGCCAGAGCTCATGCTCTTTCCAGTATGCAATACTGCTCTCTAATCAAAACATCTCTGAAATTCACTGAAGGACTTTCCTGTGATTGCATCTGTGTTCGTTTTACCACACGCGGGTTTAGCCACTGTACTGATAGGATTTTCAGGCGTTCATGACTCCATGACTGTTTACGTGACTCTAAGTGAGTATATTCATAGAAGCTTCTCAAGGAAAGAAGGTAGAGCTGTTAAATCAGCCCTGCATCCTCAGGGGACCCCGCAGCTGCCCATCTCTATTTCCCTGCTGATTAGCTATGAATGAACTGTAGAAGTACACAGCAAAAGCCCAGTATCACAGGAGCTTAGAAGAGCAGATTAATATTTATTGAGCACTTAGTTTGCATTAGGTTTTATATTAAGCAATGCACACATATTTAATGCTCACCACAATTTTCTGAAGTAATATTATTATTATTCTATGGAAGTAACTGAGGCTCAGGGAGAGAACATATAACTTCTAAGTATAAAAGGCATGACTGAAAACCAGTTTATGCCTGTTGAATTCAAGACTATTCCTTTCAAGGGAACGGTGTCAATGAGGAAGTGGAAAATGGGATGGATCATTAATGAAGGTAGATACTAGAGGTAGGTAGGAAACTATAAGGAGAAGGAAAGGCTCCTGAGAAGTTATGTTAGTCATTGGCATTAAGAGGTGTGATCAAGACTGCTCTATCCAGCAAAACTTTCATTCAGAATGGATGGGCAGATAAAGTGCTTCTCAGATAAGATCAAGTTCAAGGAGTTCATCATCACCAAGCCCTTACTATATGAAATGTTAAAGGGACTTGCCTAAGAAAAAGAAGATAAAAATATGAACAGTAAAAGGACAGCAAATTCACAGTTATTAACATCTACACC
>PVKM010022444.1:0-21821 GCA_004027735.1 Carollia perspicillata
ATCAACATTCAGGGGGAACATTGATTTAAAAAATATATGATCTCATGCTATCACTCTCTGGAGAGCTCTACAGAAGGGAGAACAAAGAGTACAGTGCTTAGCATTCAAAAACATAGTTCGCTTTTAGTATTCTAACCCTGTCAGAGCACATTTGTTCCTTTAATACTTTGCAAAGAAAGATCATCCCCAAATGATAGAAAGACAGTGAATATGACAATATGTTTGCTCCCTGGTTGGTCAGATCACGATTATGCTCAACGAGGCTCTGCTGCGGGTGCCGTTCTGCCATCTAGCTCTCTCTATACTGCAGAAGGCACTTCTTAGAGACAAGGGAGCAGTAAACATCAGGGGAATGGGAGTATTTCTCTTCCCTGAAATAGATCAAAATGTTGTACGAAAATGCTTCCACGCAGTAACCTGTAGATATGCTTGTTTGTTAATTCTTCTTCAAATACATCTCACTGTTTTTAATGGATTTTTTCCTTTTAGTATTATAGAATAGGAAATAAAAAATATAAGAGCTATATTTCTTGAGATCCTTATCAGGTTTGGAAATAATAAAAAAACTCCTACCACTTTCTGTGTCCTTTCATCATACTTCAGACAATTTCCAAATCAAGTACCTTGCAGTAAAGGGAGCTCTCTGTTGCTTCACCTAACTACTGTTTTTATTCTATTTCAAACTATCTTGGTTCTTAGCACTGATATTAATAACTAAAAAATACATACAATCAGAGAAGGTAGTTCTGTGTACATAAATGCTTTTTAAAAAGATTTTATTTCTAGAGAGAGGAAGGGAAGGAGAAAGAGGGAGAAAAATATCAATCAATTGTCTCTTATATGCCCCCCAACACAGAACCTGGTCCCCAACCCACTGAACTGCACCATCCAGGGCCATAAATGCTTTTTTAAATGAAGAGATTTTAGCAAGTTAAGCTTCATTTATGAAGTTCAAAACATATATTGTTTTATTTTTAGTCAACATGAAAGTAAAAATGTACTTTTGCTGTTCATTCATTACCTACTAAATACTGCAAAAACCTACTAGTCCACATGAAAATAAAATTGTCTTCTAATATAAAAATATAAGAAAATCAATCATAGAAATCATTTTTAAAAGATTTTATTTATTTTTAGAGAGGGGAAGGGAGGGAGAAAGAGGGAGAGAAACATCAATGTGTGGTTGCCTCTCACAAGCCCCCTACTGGGGACCTGGTCCACAAGCAACCCAGGCATGTGCCCTGACTGGGAATTGAACTGGCAACACTTTGGTTCGCAGGTTGTCACTCAAGCCACTGAGCCACACCAGCCAGGGTAAATCATTTTATTTAGTGTATTGTGTTAAAAGTAAAAAGTGCATATGATTAAATAGAACAGTTGAGAACTTTCTCCTTCAAACATCATGTTAACGATGTTAACATAGAAGAACTATTCACATACATTTTTACAACATTTTAAAATTTCACTGGTAACCAAAGAAGAAGTTACCCTGGATTGTCATGATTCTTCATCACGGGTTTTATTTATTTGGATTTTAATAAGGTGCCCTGTCAACTTTACATCTGTGATATTGCCATACTTAAAGTCATCACACCATGTCAAATATTAATACAGCAATAACTTACCATGGTGAAGACGTGAACTAAAAACATAGTGAGGATTCACTAGTATGACCTAAGCTTCAGAGTACTGACATCAGCATGTACAAGTTTGAATTAGAAAGAAAACAAATATTATAGTTCTATGAGTATGGGCCTTTCCTCATTCTTTTAATTAATTTTACCATAGTAAAGGGAGGAGTTGAGGTAACATGTTTACCTATAAAGCAGTAATAAAATATATGCTTTTACACTTATGTCAATGTACTTAAAATTACTCAAAGAGGCATGGCTGAGGAGTCTTCTGCTGGCGTAGCTGATAGTGGTATTGAGAACAGGCTGATAATGAGGGATCCTGTCCTAGTTAACCTACTAAGTTTGTAGCCGCCTAGAGAAACAGAAATGCTGGCGCACAGGGTAGGAGTGGAGGGGACGTTCTAGGATAAAGAGAGTCCACGTCTAAAGGACGTTTCAGATAAACCTGAAAAACAGTGTAAGAGTCTATAAAGAGTTCTGAAAGTATTCTGAAGCTGTGTGGAAATACACACATTAGTCTCTTTAACTCCATTTTTTCACCACACACCACTTTTGTTTCACTGTTATGTTTCACTGATTATCTTACAGTACAATAACAAACTCATAATGATAGAACAGGAAGGGGTATTACTAGAAATGTTTGTTGTAAGATTTGCATTCAAGGAGAGGCAGAACAGTGCAGGCTAAGACCTGCTGCCACTCACGAGCTCTGTGGACTTGAGCGAGCGATACAACTCCCTGTGCTTCAGCTCCACCTTTGTAAACATTGGATAACGACACCTATCCGATTGGGTTGTCATAAGGAAAAACCATTTTATACATATAAAGTACTGAGAATTATGGGTGAACAATATATGTAAGGAATATATATGTATATGTATGTAAGGAAATATATGTATGTAAGGAAAACAAAGAAATAAGGGCAGGGTCATATGTATGCATATATAATTTATATGTAAATATGTACAATTTATTTGATTATTTGTTATTTTATTTATTTCTGTTATTTTACATATAATTTACCAAGCTACCATGAAATGCAAACTGTTTTACTCATGACAGGAAAAGAAGACTTTAAAATAATAAGAAAATAAAAATTTCCACATGAATATAAAATCTAGCAGTGTATTAGTTATCTTCACTACTTAAATCAGAATGGGGAAAGTCAACTTTTAGTGAAAATTGTGTAAATTGGCATATTCCACTTCTAAAAGAGTAATGACATCATGGAACATCTGAAACATAGTGTGATACTTAATTTCATATTCTTTCATAAGTTGAGTCAAGGGATTTATTAAAAGAGTAGAAGGCTATACATATAGCACCTAGTACAGGAATTTCACTACTATATGCCACACTAGATGGAAAAATGACTTTCATTTCTAGGAAGGATGAATTTGGTAAATATATGAAAGATAAGCAATTAGAACTTTTCAAATTAGAACAGGCTGTAATTAAGAGACAGTGATGCCTTTGTTATAAGAGACATTCACGCAAAGTGTGGAGTACTTTTAGTAGATAATATTGTAGAGGGAAATTTTTATATACAGTCTTAGATTGGATCTAAGATGATTTTTAATGTTTAATGGATTCTTAGATGATTTTTAATGTTCTTCCTAAGCCAAGTTTCTAAAAGTTGTGTGAAGATAGAAAAATAATTATCAAAATAAAATTAAAAGGTAGAGGCTATGATATATAGCATTTACTTAAGACTATTAAAAAGAAGGGATTAAAATAGAGGAAACTTGAGTTTTCTGAGTTTCTGTCATGCATCAACATATTTGATCTAAACAGATGAACTCTAAATGCATATGGTTAGTTACCATGTTAATTTCTTAATTAAAAATGTTAATTAAGTGTGAACAGGATTGAAGTATCCAGCGGCTATGGAACCATCACAAACTGTTCTTGGATATATATGAGTGGAATGGCTTGGCATCTGTGGGCAGTGCTCAGTAGTGTCTACAGAATGCAAAATCCTTTAAATACAGTCAAAATGTACAGTAGGTGTTTTTTGCCAATCAGTACATTCTAAGTACTTCAGCTCTTGAGTTTCAAAATCTTATTAATTTTAATCTTTACTGTTTTTTTTACATTACTTTTTAGTTACCTTACACCTCCTCCCCCCGGCAACCACTACATAGCTGTCCTTGTCCATGAGTCCCTTTTCTTTTGTGCTCAGTCCCTTTACCCCCTAATCTCCACCTCCCCACTAGCTGTCGTCCTGATATCTATCTGTTCATTAGACTGCATGTATGAGTGAAATCATATTAAGTTTAGATGATTAAAAACAAAAACTAGCACTGCATATGGATTTTACACACCCCAAACAAAAGAGGGCAATGGGATGTCCCAACATGCACTACTACTGCCCTGGGGGTCCAAGGCATAATAGTCCCTATAGTCAATTATTACATGGTGCATTAAGAAATGTGGAACACTGAAAAGTAGAAGTGAAAACACCATGGTAAATGTCATAAAAATAAATAATAGCACATGCTTGTATAACTAGTATTAGTTTATAAACCTCTCTAATACATCATCACATTTTATCCTACGAGCAACCCTGGATGGTGGACAGAGGTAAATCATTATCTTACAGAAGGGAAACTAGAATAATAAACATAGCTCTTACAAATATGTTGATTTTATCCATAGTTTAAAAAAATTGCAGTTTCTGTCAAAGGTATATATTAACCCTGATCAGTGAGGTTCAGTTGGCTGGATGTTGTTCCCCAAAGAAAAAGTTGACCAATTTGATTTCTGCTCAGGGCACATGCTTGGGTTGTGGGGGCAAATGATCAATGATTTTATGTTAGAACTTTCTTTCTCTCTCTCTCTTCCTCCCTTCCCCTCTGTCTAAAAATAAATGAATAAAAAATATATTTTTAAAAGGTAAATATCATATACATAGTAATCTGTATTTTAAATCCTAGAACTCAAAAATACAAAAAAATAAAATTAATGATCTGAAACACTATCATTGATCACTAATGATCTATCATTTTGGCAAGATAATTTTCTAAGGAAATGATGCTTGCAGACTTTAATCTAACTTATAAGGCTGTTCCAAAGTTTTCAGTGGATAAATTTGAAATGGTGACAAGTCAAAAGAGGTGGACTGAGACACCACTATACTGGTCAATTTAGATTAAATAAGCACTACATATACAATAGGGCAAATAGAGAATGATGCTCATCAGTAAATCTCTATGGTAACTGCATATTTTTAATAAAATGTGTTTAATATCAACTTACAGTTTTGTGGTCCGGTGTACAATTAAACACTAAAAAATTTCACCTAATTTTATATGAAGTGACTAAAGGCAGACAAAAATAAGACCCACAACGCATAAGTTAATCTCAGTGCAATTTTACAAAAAATGTTCATATCAATAAGATGGCAGTAAATTTTTCAAGACACTTCAAGAGTATTTCAAAATACTTTCAAGAGTATTTATTCTGTTTAAAACATGGCCAAAATTATAAGTTGGAGTCACTTTCTTTAATTCAGTGATCACAAGGTAAGTTTCATAATGTCCAGATAAACATATTATGGGAAAAACTACTCAGGAACAAGGCCTGATTATGATTATTTTCAATGATGTAGTCCCTGTGTAAAAAGTATACACACATAGCAGTAATCAAAAAACTCCCGACACACAAAAGCCCTGGAGCAGATGGTTTCACAGGAGAATTCTATAAAGCATTTAAGGAAGAGCTAACCCCTATCCTTTACAGACTATTCCAAAAAATCCAAAATGATGGAAGACTCCCAAACTCTTTTTATGAAGCCAGCATCATCCTAATCCCAAAACCAGATAAAGACACAACAAAGAAAGAAAATTTCAGGCCAATATCACTGATGAACATAGACGCTAAAATTCTCAACAAAATATTGGCAAACCACATCCAACAATACATTAAAAAGATCATACACCATGACCAAGTGGGATTCATCCCAGGGATGCAAGGATGGTTCAATATTCGCAAATCAGTAAATGTAATACATCACATAGACAAAAGCAAAGAAAAAATCACATGATCATGTCAATAGATATGGAAAAAGCATTTGATAAAGTACAGCCCCCACTTATGATAAAAACACTCAGCAAAGTGGGAATAGAGGGAGCATTCCTCAACATAATAAAGGCCATATATGAGAGACTGACATCCAACATCATACTCAATGGGCAAAAACTAAAATCTCTTCCACTAAGATCAGGAACAAGACAAGACTGTCCACTTTCACCATTTCTATTCAATACAGTTTTGGAAGTTTTAGCCACAGTGATCAGGCAAGAAAAGGAAATAAAAGGCATCTAAATCGGAAAAGAGGAAACAAAACTGTCACTGTTTGCAGATGACAAGATAGTGTACATAGAAAATCCTATAGATTTGGCAAAAAAACTGCTCAACCTAATAAATGAATTTGGCAAAACAGAGAAATACAAAGTCAATATCCAGAAATCAAAGGCTTTTTTGTATACCAACAATGAAACAGCAAAAGCAGAAATTGAGAAAAAAAATCCCATTTGATGTAGCAAAAAGAAAAATAAAATACCTAGGAATAAACCTAATCAAAGAGGTAAAAGACCTGTATGCAGAAAATTATAGCACGCTGAAGAAAGAAATCAAAGAAGACACAAACAAATGGAAACATATACCGTGTTCATGGATT
Source organism: Carollia perspicillata (assembly GCA_004027735.1). Classification (NCBI taxonomy): domain Eukaryota; kingdom Metazoa; phylum Chordata; class Mammalia; order Chiroptera; family Phyllostomidae; genus Carollia; species Carollia perspicillata. The sequence continues at coordinate 6,316 of PVKM010022444.1, forward strand.
GGAAGAATTAACATCATCAAAATGTCCATACTGCCCAAAGCAATTTACAGATTTAATGCAATACCTATTAAAGTACCAATGGCTTATTTCACAGACATAGAACAAACACTTCAAAAATTTATATGGAACCATAAATTACCCTGAATAGCTGCTGCAATTTTGAAAAAGAAGAGCAAAGTAGGAGGGATCATAATACCTGATCCCTAAATACTAAACTGTATTACAAAGCTACTGTAATGAAAACAGCCTGGTACTGGCATAAAAAAAGACATACGGACCAGTGGAAGAGAATAGAGAACCCAGAAATAAACCCAAGTCTCTATGGTCAATTAATATTTGACAAAGGGGCCAGCAACATAAAATGGAGTAACAATAGTCTCTTCAACAAATGGTGTTGGGAGAACTGGACAGCTACATGCAAAAAAAGTGAAACTTGAGCACCAACTTACACCATATACAAAAATGAATTCAAGATGAATAAAAGACTTAAATATAAGCCATGACACCATTAAAATCCTAGAGGAGAACATAGGCAGGAAAATCTCAGATATTTCACGCAGCAACATTTTTGCTGATATGTCCCCTATAACAAGGGACATAAAGGAAAGAATAGACAAATGGGATCTCATCAAAATAAAAAGCCTCTGCACAGCTAAAGAAAACATTATTAAAATAAAAAGAGAACCAACTGTATGGGAAAACATACTTGCCAATGATACCTCAGACAAGGGTTTAATCTCCAAAATATACAAAGAACTTACAGGACTCCACTTTAAGAAGATAAGCAACCCAATTAAAAAATAGGCAAAGGACTTGAACAGACACTTCTCCAAGGAGGACATACAGAGGATTCAGAGACACATGAAAAGGTGCTCAATATTACTAGCTATCAGAGAAACACAAATTAAAACCACAATGAGATACCACTTCACACCAGTCAGAACGGCCATCATAAACAAAGTAACAAACAACAAATGTTGAAGAGGTTGTGGAGAAAAGGGAACTCTAGTGCACTACTGTTGGTGGGATTGCAGACTGCTACAATCACTATGGAAAACAGTATGGAATTTTCTCAGAAAACTAAAAATGGAACTGCCTTTTGACCCAGCAATTCAACTGCTAGGATTATATCCTAAGAACACCGAAACACCAATCCAAAAGAACCTATGCACCCCAATGTTCATAACAGCACAATTTACAATAGCCAAGTGCTGGAAGCAACCTAGGTGCCCATCAGTAAATGAATGAATCAAAAAACTATGGTACATTTACACAATGGAATTCTATGCAGCAGAAAGAAAGAAGGAGCTCCTACCCTATGCAACAGCATGGATGGAACTGGCAAGCATTATGCTAAGTGATATAAGCCAGGTGGTGAAAGACATATACCATATGATTTCACCTTTAACAGGAACCTAAAAAACAAGACAAACAAACAAGCAAAATATAACCAAAGACACTGAAATAGAGAACAGGCTGACAGTGACCAGAGGGGAGAGGGCAGGGAATTTCAGGGGAAAAAGAGTAGGGTTTACAGGAACAAATATAAAGGACACATGGACAAAAACTAGGGGGGGTGGAAATGAGAGAGAGGTGGAGAGGGCTGGTTGGGTGGGCTGGGATGGGAGTAAAAGACAGAAAACTGTACTTGAACAACAATTAAAATAAAATTAAAAAATGTATATATACACATGTGATGGGGGACCCCCCAAATGGAATTTATTTCTAAAAAATTGTGTATTTATTCTTACATGTTTAAACTTTAGTCAGTCACTTTCAAGTCATATTTGATACAATACACCTATCAAGACTTTTTTCCACTGCTCAGAACAGTTTTTTATCTCATAGGTTTTGATGCCTTTAAGTGATTCTGTTCTTTGTTTCACCTTTTCCACATGGGCAAAATGTTTTCTTTGAAGAATATTTTTCATCCAGGGAAACAAAAATAAAAAGTCACTCAGGTTGAGACTGGGTGAATAGGGTGGGTGGGACACAGGGGTCATGTTGTTGTTGGTCGAAAACTGCTGAACACTCAGCGTGGTGTGAGCAGGAGTGCTTGTAAGTCACCTAACATAAAATAGGCAAACTCATTAAAGAGGTCTTCAAAAAAATTCACAGAAGCCAAACGCAGCCTCTCACAACAATGCCAGATACAAATGGGTTCCTAGAACACTCACCTAGTGTGGGAAGTCTGTACCACAAGGGGCCCACCCTCCAGTTGATAATTATGTTTTGGGGGGTCCCCTCTCATACATGTATACATATGTACATGTGCATATATATGTAAAATAGAAAAATTAGAACATTAACATAAGCAAGATGATAATGTCAGTAATATGCTCACAAAAGTATTATAGATTTGACATTAAGTGAATGCTTAAAAAGGAAAATAAGTTAGTAATCATGAATATGTTTCACAATTATTACTATAACTATCATGTAAGAAACCATTGGTAAGAAAAATTATTTTCAAGAAGACTTTAATTTATTTTTAACTTTTAATTGTTTAGTATTAACTTTTGATTGGGTTATGCTACCATTTTTATTGTATTATAGTGAGGAACTGAGAGCCAGCTCCTCAAGTTTTCTGGGAAAATATGTGTGAATAGCCATTTACACGATAAGCATTCTGTTGCAGGTACCTGAAGTTTAAACATTCTAACATATATGCTACAAAATCGAAAAAGATTCACATTATATTATTCAACTAAAAAATTAGAATAATTCTCAGCCGCTAATGTGGTTTCTCAAAATTTAAAATCCTGCCTTAAACTGTATACACTTAAAGTAAAATTTAAATACTAAGCCCAAAATATAGAAAGATGGACAATAGATATGAAAAACAACATTTGCATAAAGTATTATTGTTATTAATGCCTATTAAAACATGTGAGATCCTTCAAGGAAATGAGTAACTACTATGTAAATGTTAGCAAAGGTCATGGCTATGCTGACTCATGGAGCTTTCACATTTTTAAGGTGGTATGTTGTTTCAGATGAAAAATTTTCTGACCCAAATAAGTCCGATTTTGTCCCAGTTGGTTAGAGCAATTAAGGATGTATGCTTATTTAAATATTGCACTTTTCTTAACCTTTTCTAGAATATTGGCCATGGACCTGCAGTGTACCCTGGGATGTATGGTAGCATGAGCTTCCTGATGGTGCAAACGCAGTGGACAGCCACGGTTCAGTGCACATACCCAAATCGCAAACTGGAAGAAATGTACTTCATCTTACACAAACACATTTTAAAAACAGGACAATTACAGACTTTCACAATAAAAAATCCACTTACAGAGTCCCAGAAATCTTACTGAAAACCCATGCACCTTCTGTAATTAGGTAAGCACACATTACTACGTACACATTTGTCCTGACAGGATTTTTTTTTTTTTGCTTTCCTTAATTTGTATTCTTGTGACAAATCACGTTGCTAAAGATATTGGTGTAGACCTCTCCAGCCCTCCCCCTCCAAGCTAAGGTGATGCCATGGCATTCATACAATAGGTCCATCATTTGGTGGGCATCATGTCTTTTTAAAAATTCCCACACTTAGATAACTGTCAATGGTGGTGCCAGTGAACCGTTATGCAAAGCCCCCCAAACACTTTGTAAACTGGAATCTCTGAGCACAATAGGAAAGTTCAGTGCTGGAAAGAGATAGTGTACTGAATACACAATGCCCAGCTTTGTCTGATTGGGGCTTCTGTTAAGGAGAAGGCTACTTAATCTCCCCATTTGCCCGGGGGATTCTAACTGTTTTAATGTGTCTTTTTTGAAAGTCTGTGAACTGTAGAATATACGCTGGTAACAACTTTCTTTGGGGCTTTCCTTGGAAAAGCCCAAAGCTGCCAACACAAGAAAGCTGACACAGTGGTGCTAACAAACACAAAGGAGACCTTTCGCTGTTTGTGCAAACCTCCTGGCTAAAGTTTCATGTCATGCCTTGAAGAAGGATCTGATTCTCTGGCTCATTTCATAGGAATCTAGCTTTTGTGACAGTGTGGAAAGGACAGTTTCTTCATGGCCTTAGGAAAGAATGGGAAAATTAGATGTAACATTAAGAAAATGTGTGATACATAAAATAGGATAAAGAATAAAATATGTAAGAATATTAACAACAATGGCATTTAATACAATATTAACAACTGTGTATATTTATCATTTATGGAAGTTAAGGCTCATTTTAAGACCTATTAATATTTTCTCAAGCAGGAAGTGTTGGCGAAATCAGAATTTTATCTTTCTATTATTATTCAACATTATATGCATACAGATAAACAAACATTCAGTAGAAAACTAACTTCAATGTGACTCTTTAAAATTCAAAGGTAGTCATTTTGCAATAGATAAATGTATCGAATCAACACTAAATTTTATAATGCTATATGTCAATTATATCTGAAATCTGAGAAAACAAAGTTATTTAAGTAACTATATTTAAAATATTACCTCTCCTTTTTTATAATGATTTATCTCATTCAAGAAAATGCCTGAGACATTAAAAAACTTTACAGCTAGGATACCTAAGTGTTCTAAGCATTCAAGCAACATCTCTATTTGGAACGTGACTAAATTTAAATGAGCCAGTCTACCAATACACCGGAATTTTGCCAGAAAAGTCACATATTGTCTGTGGGAGATCTTTTTCTACTTATGCATTTATAATACTCATTAAAGTTTATGCAAGTCATATGTTTAAATGTGTGCAAAGTAGGAACCTAAAGAGTGAAGAAATAAAGCTGTGTTTTTACAACCATAGAACCTAATGAATTTTGTAATATTGGATAAATGATAAATTCACTATATATGATAATCACCAAATTGATGAAGCTGAGTTTTCTTAAAATGAAGAGAGTAAATTATTTTACAGTTTTGGATTAATGAAATGAGATGAAACTCGTGAAGAAATGTCCATGGTGAATGAAAGAAAAGGGTCCTGAGCCTCATAGTGTTTTTCTAAATCCTGAGCCCCAGCTCATCCGGGGTAGAAGTTCTTGTCTTCTTGTCTAGCCCAAAGGATGTTACTCTCAGATCCCACCTCAACACTGTCCCACCTCCATCCTTCTTTGCCACAGCAAACCCATTTGTGTGGCCTGGAGAGAGGTGTGTTGACCCTGTTTTAGCTCTATGGGAATGAAATCTCCTTATCTTGTGTAGCGTATTATTCTAATGTCATACAGTAGACTTCTAAGGAGGCTTTCAGAAATGTTTTGTATACAAATTCGGGAAATGCCTCTAGCTTATTGTGATTTACAAAAAAGTGTTCATCTGTCAATAGTGACTGGAAAAGAATTTGAAATGGACATGTAAAAAATAAAAGGGTTTAAGATATTTGATGCTTAGGCAGAAAGCAGAATTGCCACAAGGTAAAGGATATGTTTTGATGTTTTTAATTGGGGTGGTTTGTGAAGATGTTGCAAGTAATTTGTTGTACTACATCTATATTTCTCATTTGATCAATGGTAGCTTCTACATTTGCATATCTACAGACTTGCATCTTTTTTCCTATTTAGAAGACTTGCAAAGAATTGTTTGGGAAGCAGTTTTTGTATGAAAGGATAACAATCTGGAACCAAATAAACATAAACATTTAATCACATTGTTTAGCACCATCCACAAACCAGCCAATTTCATTCTTCACAATCATTGTATCTCCTCTGTGAGGTAAGTATCCCATTTCATTCTTAACTTAAAAAAAATTTCTCATTGGAAAATGGTAGGAACTGTAGCCCAATCCAGTTTAACCTCCATATTCTAATTTATTCCACACAGGTCAGTCAGTAGAAAAGCAAACTACTCTAAGGGAAAAGAAAAGAGTTTAGTGCAACTGAAATACTTTGCAATTTTCAGATATTAATTCCATGAGAAAGAAAAATTCTCTCAAGGTTTTTGTCTGGAGCAACAGGTAACTTTGGAGAGAATCCACTAAATGAAGATTTTCATGAAGGGAATTTCAATTTGTGTCCATAGCCAAACACTGGGGATTGGATTTATGTTTCAGAAGAGCAATCTGCTGCCATAATCATTCCTCACCTTATTTTAATCTTCACATTAGCATAGGGAAGTCCAGTGTTTTTTACTTTGGAAGCCTGAGCCTTAAAACATGATTAATTTAATTGCCTTAGCTGACTCCAGAAGTAAACCTGAGAACTCTAACACTCTGGATTACTCTGAGGCAGCCTAGTTCACTGTCTGAAAGCAACCGCAGTTGCTGGATTTGAATTCTGACTTTACCATACATTAGTTGGATGACCGTGGGCAAGTCATTTAATCTTTATTTCAGTTTCCTTATCTGTAAAATGAGAAAAATAAATTTGGTTATTATGAATGTTTACATTAGCTCACATTTAATGAGTGTTTTCTATGTGCCAGAATTTTTTAATAAATTTTCTATATACTATTACAACAAATTGATGAAAGAGGTTCTATTATAGTTTAGTTATATTATAAAATTTGCCCAATGTTATGCAATTATTATATTGTGGAACTGAGGTTTGATCCCAGGAATTTGGACTCTAGATTCCATACTCTTAACGACTCAGTTAGACTCTACATAAGACAGCATGCATCAACGTCCCAGGACAGTGTCTGGTATATAACAGAACTAACTCAGTCAGTTACTGAGATTCTGAATAGAAAGGTATGAAACCGGCAATCCTGCTGAAATGAGAGAGGGTCAGACAGATCTCTTATTTTCTCATAAAAGAAGCAGGCAATATTAATGCTATAAAATTAGAAATTAATTTAAATTTAATTAAAATTATGTCCTTAATATAATAAATACTAATTTATTTCCAGCCAATGTCAGTAGAATTATTTATAATCTTTACTCAGAAATATCTTTTTTCAGTTATACTTTTTTTGTATGGACACAGGAGACACTGTTTTAGAAACATACCCCAGTTTTTCCAAGAGTATAGTATTAATGAAAGCATAAAGACTAGTAATTTAATAAAACTTCCCAAATTCAACAACCTAGTTGTATATTTAGTCAAAATGAGCACTTAAATCATCGATATAATGTAATTTAAACACTTAGAATTAAACTCTCTTTTCTTTATTTGTCTAATTTTTGGTGATTACAAACATTTCTATTTAAGGTATTTACCCTGATACAATCTTTGTAAGGTATTTTAATCCACAAAAATTTTAGAAACACTAATAAGCATAATTGGAACATGATCAGTCATTCTAATTTAATTTATGTTGTTTGGGCAGAGTTAAATTTTAGCCTCTTGTGGCTTTATGAAAGAGACCAGATCTAAGATTCATTTTAAAAGACTCATGGGGAAATTTTAGCAGTATGAAAATGAAAAATTATCTTTTTCCGGCAAGATTTTACAAGCTGCATCAAAGTTAGAGGACAGAGAAGAGTTCTCCCTGCAATGTGGCTGTAATACATGAGAGGGTGATGAACCTGGACAATTCTGTGAGAGGCTAGAGACTCTGTGCAAATAGCACAAAGCCACTGAATAGCACATTTTTCTTCATTTGGAGGATGATGTCAATTGTTTTTAGTGACTAGTAAGTAGCAAAATGTAACAATTGAAAGAAGACAAGAGAAAGTGTGTTAAACCAAATTCTAAGAAAGTATATATAAAGGTAAAAATTCATACCAATGTAGTTCAGTCATAATAAATAATTCTGTTACTGTAAAAATTGGCAAGTTGATTGATTAATTATTGGTAAATATAGTACATCATCTCTATAACCAAGGCTATGTCTATATTTTAGCTAATGTGATGAAAAACAAAACTTTCATAACATCTATATTCATTAATTAATATACTCATTATACAAACAAGTGGTAAGATCATATTATCACCCAGCTAACATATGAGGCGATACAATATTTCTGCAGCTCTTTCAGTAGCTCACAGTTAGGTAATGAACAAATGGATTTGCTCTTGTCTAACTCACGTGGAATTATACCCAGGTCCAAAAGACAATGATTTTTACACCCAGGGAAGTCCTTTAAAGCTTTATAGTAACAAAAAATCAGAGGTAGTAATACTAATGTGCACAGCCAGATTGGGTGGTGACCACCAGGCACTTGTGCAGGGTAAAATTTTTTTTCAACTCAAAGTCCTCTTAGTAGTTTCTTTCACTGCATGCCACTAAGAAAAATAAACTCCCCCAGAAAGCATTAAATTGCCTAAAAGAAAGTTAATTTGTCTCTGGATTCTAGTAGAGAAATTTAATGGCACTATTTCCTGAATTTTTCAAATAGTCGGGGATGTGTCTGTTAAGATTTTTAAACAGGGCTCTTGTTGTCTCTTCTCAGGCTAATAGGAGCTCCTATTGCAAGGTTAAATGATTCTCAAAGCACTATACATACACCACAGAGAAAGAAAGTAGGAAAAAATATTATTAAGCCAATTTTTAGGTGAAAGGCAAGAACCCAAATAAACTGATAAAAGACAAACACTAAGTTTAATTATGTATCAGTGATAATGGTTTACTCTTTCAACATAATATATAAACTTGAAACGTGTTAAAGTGGACTTGTCAAGTTGGGGTTTGATAGTAGCTCTATTCAGAGTATTAACCTTTTTAATAATTACTTATAAAGCGTAGAAAGATATATAAAGATATAAAACTGCATGTTTAGAAACTCATTATTTCTTTTAAAAGTTTAACATTTACGAATGTGCAATTATATTAGCATCAACGATTGTTATTAGAGTGCATATTTTACATTTCTGTTACAGTGTAAGAAAATAGGTTAAGCTGATCTCCTGCAAAAAGCTTGAAAAATTTTTTGGGTGTATTACTTTATCTATAAGAATGCTTCACAAAAGAGGCTGCTGATGGAAATAACTGCTCCTTACACAGTTTTCTATGCGAACTACAGGGTTTCCACTAGAGGGCGATCAATAAGAAATGCAATACATTTTCCCATATACCAGTAAAAAATAAGAGGTAGAAACCTTATGTCCATGGAGTAAGGCTTTTCCCCTTACTTTCTAATATATGTCTTTAAGTAAAACAAAGTTATCTTTTAGTTTTATACTCATATATATCAAAATATATTTAAGAATGGGTTCTTCATTAGGCAGCCATTAACAGTGTTTTTTAAATCATGAACAGTCAAGAGTCTCTTCCATGAGATCTGCTCTTTCTCTCTACTTTTCATAGAAACATTTTTGGAACTAGTGTTCAAACATATTCCCTATAGATTTTTAAGGACTTTAAAAATAATGTAAATAATTCACTGAAATTATCAAACATTTTGATGTCTACCTTTAATAATCTCTGTAGCTGCTAATAACATTATTAAATGTTACAAAATAATCATATTTAATTATTATGTATTAATTTTCATTGTGTAGTTAATAATTTTTAGGACCAGAGGAGTGTGATATATATTAAAGCATAGATGAAATTTCAAACATTTGTCTCTGTCAGAGATCAGCCAGAGAAACAGTTCTTTTCATAAAAACCAAAAAGTGAATAACTGATTTAAAACAAAAACAGTAGAAAGATTTTCTTCAATTTTAAGCATGAGACTTTCATTTTAGAAATTATAATATTTTCATACAAATCTAAAGTCCATTGACAATATAAATAGTACTGTTTCTAAGTTGGTTCCTTTTGTTTCCTTTAAAATTGTTAAACATTTTTAATTATATAGAGGCATATTTCCAAACCTTTAATGATATGATTATTAAAATATAATGACCCTCACCAGTTCTTTCTCTCAAAGTAAGTGGCATTAATTACTTCAGCACGCTCATCTTCTCCCCCGCCCTTTCTCCTTTCTGTGTTCCTTTCTCCTTCCTTCCCCTTTTCTGTCCTCCTTTCTTTCCTTTCCTTGACTCTTTTCTGTAATTATCTAGTGAAAATGTATGCTAAAAAAGCTGTTGATTTTTCAAATTTGAATGACAAATAAAAGAATATGTGTAAATTAAGGGAAACTTTTAGAGAAAACTGTACCTCTTGTTAAAGAGAAAAAAGTGTAACAGAGTTTGAGTAACCCAACTCATGTAACCCACCCCAAAGAGGACTGATAACTGCATTGTCAACTGTTGAAATACTGCTGAAACACTTCTTTTTAGAGACTTGTTAATTAAATGGGCATTTCTGTGATTTCTTAGTACCCAGTGTATCTCCATTTGCATATGTTTAAAACTTATTTACTGTGACTGTTTGTGGGAGTTCAGGGATTCTGAAGAGGAAAAAGGTTCTATCTGTCGCCTTCTGTCATGGCAAACAATAGCATTACAATACTGAACTCTACCAGTGCTCACGACTGTTGTGTTCAATTTCACACTAAATTTGGTTTCTTTCTCATGGGGCAAGACTTTAATTCTCCTGGTTATTTGATATGGGCAAGCATTCTGTCGTTATAATATCTGTTAGGTGATCCATGTATAACAGAATGATTTTTAAATCAATTTAGAATTATTCATTGTAAATATCCACTATCTTGTTAGATTGAGTGGGATTGATTTTCCTTATAAAAATTATGCTGAGTTTAAGCTACTATCTTAAAACCTCACTGGATTATAAATTTCATCAGAGGAAATATCAGAATGTAGAATACATTAGAGCTTTTTAATTTAATAAGCCATGTGGAAATTAAATTGCAGTTTTCTGAGTTCACATTTTTCAAAATATACAAATTTTTACAGATGTTGTAAAAATAGTACAAGTTTAAATTGTATATCTTGGATTATTGTATTTAATTACTTTCTGAACAAACACAGTGAGCACATTATAAAGAAACTCACAGGAAACGCACATGCCTTTAAACTCCAATTAACTTGATTTACTTAACAACAGAGGATCTTTCTTTTGTCATCCGCAGAACCCTCAATATTCTGAACAAGGCTAGTAATGTTTGGTGGATGGAAATTTTATCTTCATTCCTTTGTGGAGAAAGATTATTTGGCTTATTATTAAAAATAAATGATTGTTAATAAAAAACTAATCACACTGTAAGCTTCTCATTTTTAGGGATGCTTGTGATAGAAAACTAATAGCTTGACTTCCTCTGATTAATGTATGTGTGTTCATGTGCGTGTGTTTGCAAAGGCATAGTCTACTCAATAAACTTATGGCAAACAAAAGTGAGAAGTCAAGTGAGTAGCAAGATTATTTTAAAAAGTTAGAGGAAAAGATTTAATATATAATTGGTCATGAACATTATTTTCCAAAATGAAGTTGAAGTAAAATACTTATTCTTCATTTTGTAGTTGATTTTTTACTATGTTTAGTTTTTTTTATATAGGGCGAACTGTATTAATATCCAGTTAGCAAAAGAGAACATACAGGGTGAAGCAAAAGGACGTTTATAGTTGTGAGTACACGAAACGGAGTTTATTCTTGTGTTATTATTTGTTAATATTTGTCTTATTTTCCATGTGAACAACTGTAAATGTATATTGCCCCACCCTGTATATCCCGATAATAAAATTTAAACCTCATCTAAATTTGCTTTGACATTTTCCCACAAATTGTTATTTAAAAAACATTCCTAATGCTTAGTCATATAGAAAATTCAATCAATAGAGAAAAGTATACAACGTAAAGTTATTACTGAAAATTCTTAAACCAAATGATCACTGGATTATCTTTTATCTCTCTAGAGAAATGACACTTTCCATGTGAATGAATAAAAATATACGCCATCTTGACTAATCTATGTATTGATATGCCATTATTTATTCAATTGTATCCTCACACAGGGAAACTCAGTTTGCAGCTTGTCACTATTACAAACAGTATTTCAATGAAATACTGTTTTTTTAGAATTTGTTTTAGAAATTCTAGAAACCAAAGTTGTTGAATTAAAGGGAGCAAACATTTAAAACCTTGGCAATCATTACCAGTCTATTCATTTATGAAATGTCTTTAAGTTATATTCTCACTAATAGCTACCACATAGTTAAGATTCATGCTTGAAATCATCAAAGTATTTGTCAATCTAGAAAATAAATGTATTCATTACTCTTTTTATTTATATTTCTTTGATTGGAAATGAAGATAAGTATATTAGCATGTGGTTATCAGATAATGTTATTTCTTCTTTTGTGCATTTTCTGTTTTAATCTTCAGTCAACTTTTCTATTGACATTGTACATCCTTTTACTAATCAATTTATAAGAATTGTGTGCATATTAGAAATTTTTTTTTTGCTAGATGTCCTGTAGTTATCCATTTTCAACACATTTTTTGATAATTCAAGCCAATTAGTGTTTTTCTTTATTGTTTTGGCAAACATATCACAATTAGGAAGATATATGTATATATCTTAATATTTTAAAAAAGAGATCACCTTATATATTCTTTCACTACTTACATTGTTATAGATATTTACTTATTGTGTGTGTGTGTGTGTGTGTGTGTGTGTGAGGAGTAAGATTATTGTATGGGTTAGAAGTTAAAAAATATAGGCTTTAGATTTTCACATACCTTAGTTCAAATCTTGGTTATACCACTTGTTATGTCTGTGATTTTGAGCCTAAACTCTCTGATCCTTTATTTTCCTAACTGTAAAATAGAGCTAATGATTATAATATCTAGTTCCCAGGATTGTTGAGGAGGCTGAATAAAGCATACTATGGGCCTATTGTAAGGTCTCAATAAAAGAAGCATTCAGTTATTATTAGTAGTGTTCCTAACCAGGAATCTAATGGAAAGGCTTTTTTTCATTGATTCATAATGCTCACTTTAACATATACAAAACTGTGACCTATAATTTATTTTATTTCTGGATTCCCATTGGTTTTATCTTTCTATCTATTATAATAAGAATAATACATGGTTTTAATAACTATGAGTTTATGTTAAGTTTATAGTTCTGAAAGATTAAGTCACTAAATATATGTTTAGTGAGTGATTCCTACATACCAGACAGTACTCAAGGTCTGGGAAGTAAGCAAGTAAACAGAATAGACAATAGTTTCTAACTTTATGAAGTTCAATTTTAATAGGGAAGAAAAAAACAAATTAAAAAAATATGTAGTGCTATACAGTGATAAAGAATATAAAAAATAAAGTAGGAAATTAGTTGAATTATATCTCACTTAGAAGATGGCATTTCACCTGGCTGGTGTAGCTCAGTGGATTGAGTGTGGGCTTGTGAACCAGAAGTCGCTGGTTTGATTCCCAGTCAGGGCATATACCATACCTGGGCGGCAGGCCAGGACCTCAGTTGGGGGCATGTGAGAGGCAACCACACATTGATGTTTCTCTCTCTTCCTCCCTTCCCTTCTTTCTAAAAATAAATAAAATCTTTAAAAAAATGGCATTTCAGCCAAGTCCTGACAAACTTGGAGGAACAAACTGTATGAGTTTGTAGGAAGAGAATTCTGAGCAAAGGAACCTGTGGGTGCTGAATCTCTCAGGTGGGAGTGTTTCCAGAGTGTTTGAGATGCAAGGATGGTATAATATTCACAAATCAATAAACGTAATACATCACATAGATGAAATGAAAGACAAAAATCACATGATCATATCGATAGATACGGAAAAAGCATTTGATAAGGTACAGCACACATTTATGACAAAAACACTCAACAAAGTGGGAGTAGGGGGAGCCTTCCTAATAAAGGCCATATATGAGAAACATAATAAAGGCCATATATGAGAAACCTACAACCAACATCATTCTCAATGGGCAAAACTAAAATCCTTTCCCCTAAGATCGGGAACAAGACAAGGGTATCAGCTTTCACCACTTTTATTCAACATAGTATTGGAAGTTCTAGCCACGGCAATCAGACAAGAAATAAAAGTCATACAAATTGGAAAGGAGGAAATAAAAGTGTCATTGTTTACAGATGACATGATAGTGTGCATAGAAAACCCTATAGACTCCACCAAAAAACTATACTACCTAATAAGTGAATTTGGCAAAACAATGGGATATAAACTCAATAGACAGGAATTGAAGTCATTTTGGTACATCGACAATGAATAACCAGAAACAGAATATAGAAAAAATACCATTTACTATAGCAACAAGAAAAATAAAGTACCTAGGAAGAAACTTAACCAAGGAGGTAAAAGACCTATACTGAGAAAACTACAGGACACTAAAGAAATGAATTAAGGAAGACACAAATAAATGGAAGAATATGCCATGTGCATGGATTAGAAGAATTAATATCATTGAAATGGCCATACTACCCAAAGTAGTCTATAGATTCAATGCAATCTCAATAAAGATACCAATGACATATTTCACAGATATAGAACAAACATTTCAAAAATTATATGGAATAGGAACTACTATAAAGGACATATGGACAAAACCAAGGGGAGGGTGGAAGCAAGGGAGGGAGGTGAGTTTGGCTGGGGTGGCGGGGAGGGGTGGAGAGAAATTGCAGACAACTGTAACTGAACAACAAAAAAGTAATTTAAAAAATTATATGGAAAAATGACCTCCAATAGCCTCAGCAATTTTGAGAAAGAAGATCAAAGTAGGAGGGATCACGATACCTGATACCAAACTGTATTATAAGGCCACTGTAATCAAAAGAGCCTGGAATTGGTATAAGAACATATACATAGATCAATGGAACAGAATAGACAGCCCAGAAATAAATGCATGTCTCTATGGTTAATTAATATTTTACATAGGGGACAGAAGCATGGAATGAAGTGAAAATAGCTTCTTCAACAAATGGTGTTGGGAGAATTGGAATGGTACATAAAAAAAAGAAACTTGACCACCAACTTCCACCATATACCAAAATAATCTCAAGATGGGTAAAAGACTTAAATATAGAATATAAATATAAATGTAAACATAAAAGTACTACAGGAAGACACAGGCAGGAAAACTTCAGATAACCCACGTAGCAATATTGTTGCCAACATATCTCCTGGGGCAAGGGACATGAAGGAAAGAATAAACAAATAGGGTTACATCAAATTAAAAAAGCTTTTCTATGGCTAGAGAAAACATCATCAAAATAAAAAGGGAACTAACTGTATGGGAAAACATATTTGCCAATGATACCTCAGACAAGTGTTTGATCTCCAAAATATATAATGAACTCAAACAACTGTACTTGAATAACAATAAAAAATGTGAAAAAAAGAACTCATACAACTCAACACCAGGAAGACAAACAATCCAACTAAAAAATGGACAAAGGAGCTGAACAGACTTTTCCAAGGAGGACATGCAGAGGGCCCAGAGACATATGAAAAGATGCTCAGTATCACTAGCTGTCAGATAGATGCAAATTAAAACCACAATGAGATACCACTTCATACTGGTCAGAATAGCCATCATTAGCAAATCAACAAACAACAAGTGCTGGCAAAGATGTGTAGAAAAGGGAACCCCAGTGCACTGTTTGTTGGAATGAAGACTGGGACAGCCACTGTGGAAAGCAGTATGAAATTTCCTCCGAAAACTAAAAATGGAACTGCTTTTGATCTAGTGACCCCACTGCTGGGATTATACCCTAAGAATCCTGAAACACCAATTCAGAAGAACCAATGCACCCCAATGTCCATAATAGCATTATTTACAATAGCCAAGT
>PVKM010022445.1:0-21831 GCA_004027735.1 Carollia perspicillata
TACATCCAGTATGTAAAGTGTCATGATATATCTCCTCCTTTAAAGATGTTTTGCTCATCCAGCATCCTGATACCTACAGTGCTTGTGTTTGTCTGTGTTCTTTTACTCCCAGTCCCAGGGCACACTTGGATTTCCATTCTGGATGGGCAAAGGATGAAGAGATGAGCTCAAAGGAGCAGGAAGAGACTGAGTGGCGTGGAGTATGCTCTAGCAGAATTAAAAAATAATAATTCCCTTTAAGCTAGTAAATCATGTTCCTGTTTGCTATATTTCATTTCTTTTGGTCAGTGTATACCTTGCCCTTGAGTTAGATCCAGAGAGGGAGAAGAAATAAAGACCCCTTACAGATTCCAGTCCTGTGATATACACAGATTCGAAACTACACCATGACATTCATCTCCATCAATGAAGATACTATTGAAAATCCACTTGGTTATTCAAAGTGGTTGCATTTATTCTTTCATCTTTTTCTTGTGTGCTATCATGATATTTTCGTGCCCCCAACCCTTTTAACTGCCCAGATTCTCCCTTGCATTAATATTTAGATGAAACAATTGAACCGCCATCTGATGATTCTGTTTCCTAGGCTGTGGGTGATCAGCCCTTGCTGTGAACTCCAGTTCTGAGCTCTTCTTGGTCTCACTCCTCCTTGCTGTTGTTCTGTATTCATGCAGGTTTACCCCAACAACGGTTTTAGCTTGAGCCTGACTGGCCCAGAGGAAAAGGCAACAGCAGGACAGGGCAAAGCCACGGCATATATATGCAAAACCAAAACCTTGAAAAGGTTCTAAAAAACTCTGAAGTATCCCATTTTCAGCAAATTTGCTAGCTTCTATGCGTGAACAATACACTGAGCCTCCCCGAGACTTTGCTTCCTTATCTGTATAACGAGAGGACTGAGTTACTATTGTTCTGTCAACTCATCACATGCTATCAACCTATGAAAGTTAAACTGGTGAAAAATTAGATAAACTCTTTTTTAGGCAAAATAACACTTTTCTTTTATCAAGGATTAAAGGTTAGAATAAGTTCCTTGAGGAGACTGAAGTGACCCATATTGAAAGTCTTTGAAAAGTATCATCTCGACTATCTAGTATGAATTAAGATAATGTATGCTTGAAGACATTAGATTTTAAAAACAGAATCTCTGATGTTAAATATTGTTATTTTGCTAGATGCTCTAAGCTCATATTGACTTTGTGACTATAGCTGGTTGAATCTAGTCCATTGTAATTACCATTACTGGGATGACAATTTATTTTAATTCCATAAGAGGATCAGCATTCATGGTTGATCTGGTCTGATCACAGTGCTCAACAAATGTCTCTGAGAAACTTGAGGAATTTCACTCCAGCATGGGTAACTGAATGCCAATATTCTTGATGTGAATGGGTTCACTCAAAGGAAAACACTACAAGGATTAGAGTTAGCTCAAGTAATTTGAAACATAAATTGTTTCATTTTCTTTTCCTTACTTATACTCTGTTCTGCAACAACTGACTCTCTGCTCACTTGTAAATACATCAAATTTCATAAAAACATAGTCTTTATTTTCAATTTCTCCTATTTTGTTATCATGGAGAGGTAAAATTAAGCAAATTATACTAAGCTAAAAAATGTTCTGAACATGAACTTCCCAAATTAAGAGCTGCTTCATGAGATTAGGTTGCTGTGTGTTTAAAGAAAGTTGTGATTCATTAACTATGGCCTGCAACAATCAAATAAACAAAACCATGCTCTACAAGGCATCCATTAGCACGTTGAAGTGCATAAGTCACTAACCATGTGACTTGGAGCTTAACCATTTGCCAAAACAGCTGTTTTCTCAGTTCAAATAATGAAGAGAAAAAACAGCTGAAGCCAATTAGTGGGTAAGCATTCATTCCCAAATATCTTCGACAGTTGAGTGGTTTATTTTGCAGGACAGATATGTTGTTATTCAGCTCCAGGGAAGAAAGCTCCTTTTACAAAAAATGAAAAAAATTGAAGGTTTTACATTAACCCTTGTTTATACTGGGCTCTCCTCCAAAGAACAAGCACAGAAATAAACAAACAAATAAACAGCTAATTAATACTAGTGTTCTTGAAACAAGTGCAGTGAATTTTTATGTAGGATTGTTTGTGTCTTTGTTCAGAGAATATTTTAAGAGTCATGAGGACTGGAAATGTGAACATAGGATCACAGTGCAAAGCAAAATATCTGATTTCAAGCAGAAATTCTGTTTACCAAAAAGAAATGATCTATCAAACAGAAACAGATATTAGAGAAGACTGAGCATATTTTCCACATTCATTCTAAAAGAAGATCTCTTCTCAACCAAGGAAAAAATTTTAAATACATTGTATTTTAGCTTGGAATGAACACTATTATTAGCAAATTGTTTATTCAGTTTTCAGCAGGAATCCTCCAGTAGAAGATTCTATAGCTTGTCCTGCTATGAGAAAGCTATAATATGAAACTTCTCTTTCTTTGACAGTATTAATGACTAAATTAATATTAATTACTAAATTCAAGGGACATGACATATTTTCCTCAAAGAAGTCATTGCTAGATAAGGTACTAAGAAACAATCTTCACTGTAAATGCTGCTTTGATACAGACAGCAAGGAGCAAGGGTTTTGCAATTAGATGGGCTGAATTCTGACTGGGCCCCTTATTCATGCAACATTTGGTAACATTCAAAATCCTTCTGAACCTCACTTTCTTCATCTATACAACATGGGTAATTACATCTCCCTCACAGCCTAAATGAGTCTGTGTTATGAAATTTAAATAAGCCATTTATTTTTCTGTGAAGTAGAACTATTGTAACATGTAAGCTTATGCAAAACAAAGTTTAATTTTTGCTGGGTGAAATGTGAAAATATATTTAAAAACTGGTTAACACTCTACATTCAAAATAAATGGTAGTTATTGTCATTGTTTATGGAATTATCTTGTTAGGTGTCTAGGAGAACCTCAGACCTTCATAATTGGGAAAGACTGGATCGTAAAAAAATTTTACAATAAATTTTATTTTCTAGAATGAAGGCATGACTTCAATCTGGGAGGAAACTGTCTCTCCGAAGGGCTGTCATTAAATATGGTGATTTAAGACAATTACCAACTTGCTGACTTGGGGAGGACCTCCAGGCAGTGAATTAACAAAAATGAAATTGTTGCCGAGAAGATGTGAAGTTTTGTATTGAGGTAACTTGTCTTCATGGAAGCCTGGGAGAAGTCCAACCCCAAAACAGAGAGAGAGATGTAAAGTTCCCACCAAGGGGATTCCCTGTCAATAATTTTTAAGAGAGGAGAAAAATAAGGACTTAGGGGGAAACAGGAGAGTTTCCTCCTTTTGGAAGCACAGGGGGTTAGGGACTGAATTCTAGGAGGCAGAGAGATGCTCATGGGCCATCCTGCTGGGGGAACAGGCTGGTGGTCAGGGGATGCTGGTAAACCTGGGCCGGGCAGGAAAGCTCACCATCCCGCTAGGAAGACGTCAGGAGCCAAGGAGCCCAGTGGGGAACCTGGGGTACTGGTAGCATTGGGACAGCCATCTCATTCTCCCCAACCGTGTGTGCGGTTCCCACTTTCACTACGCCTTGGCAGTATTGATTATTCACCGCAAAAAAAAAAAAAAACTTGGCTAATTTTATATAAATATACACTGTAACCTGACAGCTACCACTTAATTGTGAGTGGTGTGACCCAGCTTTATTCTCATAACTACTCATGTTCTTACTCGCCCTCAGCTATGGGAAAACGACATCAGATTTAGTGTGGAGACTCGGGAGAGCTGAGCGTTTTCAGTCCAGGTCAGTTATGAAGCTGCTGCTCTCTACCAAGTATGGTGTCTCCCTCTCAGAGCATCTTTCCTTTTTCCTCCAGCTTTTCCCCTCCTTTTCTTCTGGTTGCTATTTGTATTTTACGGGGTTTATGAATGTCAGTTTCCACCTGTCAGGAGGGAAGTGGTTGCATATCTAATCTGTTTGTCTTGACTCTGACTATGGCTCTGGCCACTGGGGTCCTCCGGCCTCTGGCCTAGTGGAGCTGAAGGCAGGAGGGAGAGGGACAGAGAATGCAGAAGTGGAAGGCTCAGCTACTCTGTCATATCCAGGGTGCGGGTAGGCAACAGATGAAATTTAAGTGTGTTTTCCATTTGCGCTTTTGATTATGGGTAAAAATAAAGATATTTCTACTTGTTGGCTTGCATTCACTTACTTTTTTAGATTTTTTCCCCTTGGCCTGTTTATCTACTGTGGTTTCTAGGTTTTCAGTTTCAACCTATGTGAGTATTTGATAAAGGAAGGATGTTAATGCTTTAAGGAATTTCTTGTGAATATTGTTTCACTTTTTTGTTTGCCTTTGAGTTTTTATGTTTTAACATGCATACAAATTTAATGCTGTATTCTTTGCTATTACTGTAAAGTTTAAAAGGCATTCTTCATGAAATATACTAACAAATTAATGTATATAAACTTTCAATTTTCTAAATAAAGACAATTAACAGAAGTAAATTTAAAGTGCAATGAAACTTAAACAGATTAGGAAAAATATCATTTACAGAAAGTTGATAAACACAATATAATAATAACTTGGATAATAAATAAAACTCTATACCTATTATAAAATAAACTGATAACATGAACAATTTATAAAAAGGCAATATTCATGCTCCTATACATACAATAATCATAAAATTTAATATTATTTTATTTCATTATTGTTACTTATATAAATAATTTCTAAAAAGTATATAAGATAAATTTTAATTTTTCTAGAACATTTAAAAAATAATCTAAACTAAAGAAGAAGTAGTTCTCAGCTACAGTGTGGGGCAAAAGTAGGTTTACAGTTGTTCTATGGAAAAATACAATAATTAATAAATAACGAAAGAATAAACTATTTCATGTACTTGCGACTGTAAACCTACTTTTGTCCTACCCTGTATTAGTTGAATCATTTAACATGGTCATCATCATTAGAAAGATTCTTGTGAGAGTGTTACCCTTATTAATTTTTGGTAGGAGCATAATTGGGAAAAACACTCAGAAAACTAATGTGGATATTTATGAAAGGAACCATAACTAAACTCTTGTCATGGAAATTTAAGACTGAGGCCTTCATAGTAAGGAAATAATTTTGAATAAGCAAATAAGCTATAATTACCATTGTATTGTTGTATCTATAAAAGAAAAAAGATAGAAATAATCTATTTGTCTTATATGTATTATGGAAATTTATTTAGCATACCATGTTCCAACAGCAAAATCGAATAATATGTGCTTACTAATAACTATAAAAATTAACAAGTAAAACTTATGCTCACAATGTCAAATAAAAATATAGCATACAAATCGATGTTTCCATTCTGTGTCGAACTATGAAAATACATGCACCTGTGAAAGAACACTGCTAACAGAACTGTTGTGTTTAAGGAGTTGAGAAATTCACTTAATTCATTTGCTTTAATGTTTTCTTTGATGTTACTGCGTTTTACAAATAATTTGTAAAAGATAATTACCATACCAGCAAGATAAGTATTAAGAATAATAGCAGCATGGGCACGTTTCTGACAGCGGCTCTTCCTGACATTGTCTTAGTATTTCCTTTAGTGATGAATATTTCTTACCGAACAGTTTCCTTGTCTCCAGCAGGAAGTCCTAATAGCCAAAGCATTAGGATTCAGAATTCACCACACCATTTAGGCTGACTCTGTAAGATTTCTTTTGTTGAATTCCCTTAGCCTTCATTAGGACAGACCCATTATCCCATTATAGACCTCTGAATGTGCTATGAAGGACGGGGGAGCGATGTCTGGGATTTCTGTTTTGGTGTTTGCATTAGAGGAGAAAAGCTTCAAAACAAGACTCTTTGTTCGAAAATTTCCTTTTGGACTCCACTTAAAAGGCAGAGAAATGATCAAAATCACATCCCACAGCATCCTTGGCACGACTACTGGCTCATGTTGAAGTTTTCTTTATTCTCGCAATTGGCATGCATTGAGGAGTTTTTTTAAAGATAGTAGATGCATTTTAGAGGGAAGCGCTTGCAGCTTCAACTAATATATAATTAAATTAATGGGCCTGATTCTTCTGACCTCTGGCTTTGTATCAGAGCAACATTAATTACCTATAAAACCTTTTCACATTCTGCACACTCCACACCAGCCAAGAAAAGGATTTCCTCCCAATATAGCACTGGTGAATTTTTTTGTGATTCTGTGGATTTGGATCTGTAGCATGGACAAAATTTCATAGGGCATTTATAGATTATTGTGACTCAAAACAAAGTGATATTAGGCATTATTTTTTTCATGAAAGGGAGACATAAAAAAAAGATTCAAGAACCCTTTTGGTGGCCTGCTCTTGGCTTTCCTCACTGGCTGAACTATAAAGACGTTTTTCTAGCTTGAGCTGCTTTGATTTATGGTCACTTG
The DNA here is from genome assembly GCA_004027735.1 of Carollia perspicillata. Taxonomy (NCBI): domain Eukaryota; kingdom Metazoa; phylum Chordata; class Mammalia; order Chiroptera; family Phyllostomidae; genus Carollia; species Carollia perspicillata. The sequence continues at coordinate 6,423 of PVKM010022445.1, forward strand.
AAGTGATCCCGAATGTCCTTCCTTTGTTCCTATTTCCTATTTAGTTGCCAGCCTTTCCAAAGAGTCTACTATTCTGGAATTGGTTTAGTGGTGCTCGAGAGGAAGTTTGGTTTAGTTAGACTCAGAGCTCCTGAGATCTGCTGTTTTGTGTGTGTAACAAACATAGGAAAAGCTGGAGGTCTTCATTACAATGCATTATAATATTTTCATCATCCTCTGGATCCCTACTTTCTGTGTGACATCATTTCTTTTTGTTAACCATACTGATACAGCGGTCCCCTTACTGGAAAATGTGTAAGCCTTAGTAAATGTACTTAAACTTTAAATGAATGACTTTTCAACTAGGCTTTAGAGGATTATAATTGCTTATCTTACATAGAACAATAGTGGTTTTGTGGGAAATTAGTCCAAATTCAATTATTTTCCCACCCAAACTGAGAGATGCAGCTGCTTTATGTTTTTTTTGTCTTTCTTTTAAATGGGTTGCAGTCCAACGATGTGTCTACAGTGATAGCATTTTAATATGAGATTTAAGAAGGATGAAAAAAGCCTCTTCTATTCTTCGTTAGAGGCACATGTGACAATCAATCCTAGGCTGGGCTTTTATTCCTCAGTTGGCTCAGGGCCCCTTCTAGAAAAAGCAGGAGAAATCATTCACTTGAATTTCATCCACTTTGGAAACATGCTGATCTAGTTATCGTCAAAATAACATTTATTTAGAAGCAAGCATATATTACGTAGTAAATAAAATTCGGGACTCTCACCATGTCCTCACAGCGTCGGAGGAAGATTCCCCAATCGTTATGCACTGGCAGCAGTTCTGCCTGCTAAAAAGGTTGTGCATGACAGAGCTCTCCTTCAGCCTCCTTGTTCTGCTGCTTTAGTCTTGAATTCGGAATCTTTTCATGGGTCAATGTTTTGTCTCCATCTTTTGACTCCACGTTTGATCCCAACCAGCCTGGTTCTTCGAAAGCTTTAATGTGCATACAAATCATCTCTTAAATTCTAAATCCTGTGAAAATGCTGGTTCTGATGTAGGTGTTCTACGTGGGGACTGAGTTTCTACATTTCTAACAGCTCTCAGGTGACGCCAGTGCTTCTGGACAAATGTAACTACTCATTCACTGTTAAGGAGTTGAAATTATATTCGGCCCTTTGAAGGCAACCGAGAGGCTCATGTGACCCCTGGTGAAAACGAGTTTGACACCCCTGCTCTAGGCTATCAGGGATCGTTGGTAGCTCTCCTCAGATGCTACCTTGTACTATAAGAGACCCTGAGGGCTTTGACACTTTTAGGGCTTCCCCAAGCAGTTTTCCATTCTGCTGGTCCAACTCAGCAGAGTATTTGCTCTGATAGTCAGTTTTCACAACTCCTCCAGCTGGCTACTGCTTAATTGTGCCTCAGTGTGTTCCACAGGGAAAGTGTGCTGGGAGACCACCTTTTGGTGGAGAAGGTAGCCCCGGTAGCTGGGTCAGTCAGGAAGCAAGGTGGAAGGCTACTTTGAGGTTACAGGCTTAAAGCTGGGACAGTAGGCACAGGAGTGACAAGTGAGAAGAAAGGTTGAAGAAGATACCAAAAAGTGCTAAAAACTTCAGAAAAAAAAAATAAAGGAAACAAATTACAGATTACACATGCAAAACTAAGAAACAGGAGAAAACATTATGGATCAAACTTGGCTTGGTATTCCCAGGAGACAAATTACAACAGAAACCATGGAGTGATTGACGCTGTCATTCACCTGCCTGTTTATGTCTGTGCAGGTAGTACAGTGAGCAGCTCCAGGGACATCATTCGACTAGACGGTGATGTGAATGTGAATGGTGCCTCCTTAAACTGTACAGTGTCACCTTTGGTTTCACTCCTCTCACTATCAAAGCAACAGACTAAGTATGCACTTGCATTGTTAAAACTGCAGACATGTTTTCCAAAATAAACCCTCCTATCTTTCATCCCTTTGGTCTGGAGTTAGTTGCTCCTAATCAAAGAGAGATGATCAATGTAACTTGCCCTGCATGATCTAGGGCTGAAGGCTAGGCTGCCTAATAAAGAGACCTAATTAGCATTATGGAGTAAGGACTTAGACATTTACTCCTTTCATGTAACAGTTTTGAAGTGAACTTAGCAATTGGGTTGGGTAGGCACTCTGCCCCAGGATAAGTCAGAGATCCAGTCTGATAGTGGATCTGACACCTTCAACAGGTGACTTCCAAGAAGGTTCCCTCTACTGCCTTTCCATCCACTGAAGAGGAAGCTCAGTATCAAGTCAATCAGGAATTGAACACTCGCTCTGGCTGATGTAGCTCAGTGGATTGAGCACCGGCCTGCAAATCAAAGGGTCTTCAGTTCTATTCCCAGTCAGGACACATGCCTGGGTTGCAGGCCAGGTCCCCAGTAGGGGGCATGTGAGAAGCAACCACACACAAATGTTTCTCTCCCTCTTTCCTCCCCATCTCTTTCTCCTTCCTTTCCTCTCTAAAAATAAATAAATAATCTTTAAAAAAATTGAGCCCTTGTGTCTGTTCATGTTTTATTCATCAGAGCTAACCACAAGGCCACTATCAGATGCAGAGAAGCTGGGCATCACTACCACAGATGGGGCCTAGGAATGGGTGTGTCCCAACAAGAATTGCTATTGTGGGAAAAGGGTAGCATATCTTTTTTTTCTGGACAGCAGCAATGTCTTCATAGTCTCTAAACCTGGGACCTCTTTAATGAGCTAAAATGAATAATGAATAACCTTTTTAACTAAAACTTATTGGTTATCTGCTATATGGGTGGGCATATATCTTTTCCCAGATACAATAGTCTATTTATCCAGAAATGGACACCCTGTTCCATTGGTTACCTATTTTTTCTCAATCAATAGGTTCCCCACCATCCCAGTGTGCCTGGGACAGTGCTAACTTTCACCTATTATAACAGTGTAATTATCATAGTGCAACATTTTACACTGGTTTGGGCAAAAATTAAAGAGCTTGCCTACTCATCAAGTATCAAGCAAACTACTTAGAACCACAACAGACTGATCAATAAGCTTTGATGACAGTCTTGAGATCTAGAATTCTAAGCCCCATTTCAAATTTCTGAAATCCATGTCAGACCATAATAATTCATTTGTGTATTTCTGTTACCCAGTATAAACTAGGAAATGTTAGTTCCTTAAAGATTTCCTGTGTATACACTTTGCCCCTTTTCATATATTTTACTGATTTTCTTACAATATTGATTTAAATATTAATTAAATATTGATTTATTTGTATATTGATATATTTATCATTCAATAAATAATGGATAAGAGTGCACATTTTCCATCATTGTTGTCACTCACATCATTAGTCTGGGATCTCTCTGTGAGGCATAGACTAATACATAAAATGTAGTAAAGGGTAAAAGCTTCTTCTTTTTTACGGCTGAGTAGTGTTCCATTGTATAAGTATCCGTTAGTTATTTTATCCACTCATCTACTGATGGACACTTGGGCTGCTTCCATATCTTGGTGATTGTAAATAATGCTGCAGTGAACATAGGGGTGCTTATGTTCTTTCCTTTTAGTGTCTTGGGTTCCTTTGGATATATTCCCAGAAGTGGGATCACTGGGTCAAAAGGCAGGTCCATTTTTAATTTTTTGAGGTATCTCCAGACTCTTTTCACAATGGCTGCATCAGTCTGCATTCCCACCAGCAGTACAAAAGGGTTTCCCTTCACATCCTAGCCAGTATTTTGTTGTTTGTTGATTTATTGATGATAGCCATTCTGACAGGTGTGAGATGGAGACCATATGATTTCACTCATATGTGGAATCTAATGAACAAAATGAACAAGGGAAATGGGGACAGATCATAGATGGAGAGCAGGAAGAGAGGTAGTGGGGGCAGGGGAGGTTAGGGTGTGGAGGGATTGAGCAAAAAGGAAAAAGGACTCAAGGATGTGGACAACAGTGTGGTGATTCCTGGGGGAAAGACTGGAATAAAGGGACTAAATAGTAGTGGAAACATACAATAAAGATAAAAAAAGAAAAATGTAGTAAAAGCTGAACTTCAGAATCTTGATATATGGAAAAGATCTCTGGGTAACTATACTTGCAATATGCACTAATTAAAAATATGTACTAATTAAAATTGTGGGCAGGAGATATAAAAGACTAATTACAAATGTGGGCACAAGATGAAAAAGCCTGAAATTTGTTCATAAAATTCTTATCATTTGTATTATATATCTTGATGACTTATTATTATGGTTATTACTATAAAAATCTTTGGGCATGACCACCACTTTACTTTTAAAAAACTTGGTATCTTAAATGTCGAGTTAATTTCTCCCTCATATTATTCCATAAATGGCTTTCATTGTGTGAAAGATGCTAGAATATTGGTTGATGTATGCATGTCTAGTCAGTATAAACAAAAAGGAGCTACACATTTTAAAGCACAGAGTAAAAAATTATTTATCTGAAAATTTCAAATATATAAAACTAAGAGAGATTTATTTTAAAAAATAGATCTCTTACTGGTAATAGTCTTCAATAATCCGAATTTGAGTTAAAACTTGTGATCTTACATGAAAGAATCTGCATAGGAGAGAGCTCTTTCCATGTTAGAAGTTGGGAAAAAATTTTATTCTGTCACTGTTAGAAAAACTCATTGATAAGGGAGTGTTAGAATAGAACCAACACTGAATTATATTTACTCTATTAATAAAAATAGATCCCCATCAAAATATTCATATTTTCTCCCTAGGTCGACTGATTAATATTCACACTTCAGAAATATATGCCTGGAGAAAATTTATTTTCTATCAAAAGGTGCCTTCTTTTCAGAAAGATGTTTCTGTTGCAAAGTTAATTAGTCACTTTGAAGGATGTTAGTATATTGAAGTTAGGATGATTTATTCAGCCTTTTGCAATTCAAACTTGGAGTAACATAAGTAAAATATCCATCACCACGCTGTTTGTACTCAGCACTGGCGGCACAGAAGTGCTTTGAATGTTATTTCTGGTTTCTTGCCAGAGCCAGGTGTTGGTATGCGCCAAAATGGGAGCCCAAGATTAAAGAACATGTGGACCCAAATGAGTCCCAGGAACTTCAAAGTACACTGGCGTATTAGATTCCTGATAGCAAAATACAGCATAGTCTTTTGACAGGTAGGTATTTGCTATTTGGTCCAGGCCCCGAGAAAGTCCTAAGATGTATATTTTGTAGAATTTATGGGCAGGCTCTCTCTTTCACTTTAAATCTGAGTGTCTCACTGTGATTGCTCTGATTCATCAAAAGAGCAATTTCCATAAGTGAATTCACATGTGAGTGTTTGGCGCCCTTACCTATTTCATTCTGCAGCATGCTTCCATGTCTTCTGCCTCTCCAGAGTTTTCACATTCTCTCATGGTCAGAGGTCATGCCTGTCTGTCACTTTCTTGCATAATCCCTCACCTTAGAGAATTGAGTAGGGACACCTGAGTTCTCCCATTAAAGGACAATTGTTTTCCATAACGGCACCACCCACAGAAATGATGTGTTCATACTTTAAAACGATTGCACTGTCTTCAAAATAATCCAGTAACTCCCAAAGAATACTAAATACAGGAGTAAATTTTAATGGGTCCAATCAAAATGTGTACCACTTATAAATCCTGTCACAATTTGAAGGGAATCTGTGTGCAGTACACTGATACTGAAATAGCCTGTGTGGCGGGGGTATGGGCTAAGTGTCACTAACTCTGCTATCACACCAACCACAAAATTTAAAATTGGAAACAAAGTCCTCTTAAGTGATCAGAAAAATAAAATTTATTCCTGCAGCATTACTGAGTTTTCCACCCACTCAGCAGATAGGTACTGATCACTTATTATGTGCTGAGTACTCTTTTAAGCGCTACGGATGCAATGGTGAACCAAACAGACAGGGCCCCTGCTTTCCTGGACCTTCTAGTCAAGAGAAAGGAGACAATCGAGATCACATGAAAGTTAATAACAGCACAATGAAAGTTAATAACAGAGTGTGACTTGGGAAGTAGAAATTTCTAGGGGCTATTAGAGACAAGGTAGTCTGGGAGGAGCTTTGAGGAGCTGATGTTTGATAAATGAGAAACACCCAGGAGAACAAAGAGCCAGCAGAATGCTCCAGCAGAGGGAAATGAAACCAAGGGAAGATACTGTATCTAATCGAGAGAAAAAAGGCAATGAAGTGAGGTAAATTGGAAAGGTAGGCAGAACTCCGATTACATCGATCCACGTAGGCTGCGGTCAGGGCCCAGTTTGGGTTCCCTGGGCACAGTCTCTAAGATAGACATTAGCATGCGGGATATTTATTAGGAGCGCTATCAGGATCACCTTTGAAAGACAGGGATGACGGGGGGTGGGCAGTGCAAAAGGAGATGATGAACTGCACTGTAGTTCTAACAAGGATGCCAGCTTATTCCGTGGGAACTCTAAATCTGGGAAGATCCTTTAGAGTTCTCCCAAGTCTTATTGTGACATTGACCGGTCACTGGATGTGGGCTGTTCTTGAACAAAGATGTAACCTTGAGAGAAGCAGCATTCTCCAGCCAAGACAATCCATGAAGAAGGCAGATACCTGAGAGCTGACTTGGCTGTATTCCCAGCTGCTAGTGAAATAAGTCCTTTGTTCCCGAAGGGAGAACTGAACATATGGATTTTATTTTAAGCACAATGGAAGCCACCGAAGAGTTTTCAGGATGAGGTGTTGTTGTCTGATTTACATTTTCCTATGATTGCTCTGGCTGCCTTTTGAAGAATATAGAATGCAGTAGTGAAGTCGAAACAAAGTAGAATATTTAAGTAACAGCAAAGGTTCAGTCAGATTTGTCTGGTGTTATTTCATCTTGATGACTGAAATCCCTAAATTTGGGACAAATCATGGGAAACTATTTTAATTCAGGCTTAGTGATATCAGGCCTAATAAGAAAACTTATATAACTTCATTGAATGTTCTTTTACTCAGCCTCTCCTGAGAATTGTTGAAATGAAAGGCTATTCAAAACTGTGGTTTGAGTGAATGCATAAGTGAGACTGGGTGTGTCTGTGAGAGAGGGAGGGAGAGGGACAGAGAGAAAGAGAGACTCAGAGAGAAGTAGAGAGAGACACAAACACAGAGATAGAGGGGGTTAATTTTTCCTTCCTTATAAGGTTAACCTGAACTTTTTAGGCTTTAAATTTTCTCCCTTTCAAACTTTTGGATTGAGATTCTCACTTAGACATGTAACGGGTTACACATGATATATCCTCACCATGTACCATTAGTTTTATCTCTTGGAAAGATACCTCAACATATTCATCTAACTGGCAACCCTGCAGAGTTTGTGCTGGGCTCACCTCCATTCCATGAGAAGTAAGTGCTCATTGGCTGACTAGCCTACTGATAAAGAAGAGGATGGTGTGGCTATACAGCTCTCAAGTGGAAGCACAAAAGGGATCTTCGTGATGACGGGGTGGTTCTGTACGTTTGTTCTGAAGGTGGGACACTAATGTACCACATGTGATAAACTGACATAGAACTACATTCACTTATTGTACCAAGGCCAATTACCTGATTCTAATATTACCCCATAGTTATATAAAATACAACCATTGTGAGGAACTGAATAATGCGTACATAGGTCCTCTCTGCATTATCTTTCCAACTTCCTTTGGATTTGTAATTATTTCAAACTGAAAACCTTAAACACTGTCTTCTCTATGTGACAAATACGCTAGCGATGCCACTGCACACTTTCTGGATCACCTCGTCTGATGGTGTAACCTGCTGCAGCTACACTGAAGACCTGGGACCCTCTGCTTCCCTCAGAGATCATCCTGAGCTTCAGACCGCATAGACTGGCCCGAAGGCCACCTGTCCGGTATTCCTCCTTGCCCCTCAAACCAACTACTCTTTCAGTGTTCAGTCTATGTCTCCTCTGCTGACATTTTTAGAGTTCTCCAAAAGCTTCTTTACTCTTAGCTTTCACTTTTAGCTCATTTTGTTTCTGTACTTGAAGTGATCTCTGATTTTCCTCTGTGGCAGACCCTTACCCATCTTTCCAGTGAAGGCACAAATAAATGTTCCTGTGTTCATACTCTCTTAGAAGTGTGGGCATTTCATACAGTATTATTATTGCACTGTAGCTCAATTACTTGTGTGAATGCCTGTCTTGCATATTAAGTTGTAAGAATCTCCAAATTATTTTAAATGTTTTGTGGTTGCAACACAGAAAGGACAAATACATTTTTGTTAAATGAATAAATCAAAATACTGATCTAGCCCAGTGATTTCCAGCTGGTGTGCTGCAGTGCAAGAGGCACACTGGTGTGATGCAAGAACTTTTAAAACGCACAGCACCTGACTACTTAGTTGGGGGCACTGAGCATTTTCCCCTTAGACTGTCAAATAAAAAAGTGACGACAACCAACACAATGACAGCCATCCTGTGTGAATGAATCAAAAGTACACCTATTTTTTTTGTCAGATTGGCAAAAAATGTATTTTTCAGTGTGCTTCAGAATTTTAGTAATTAGTTTATGTGTTCCATAAGATGAAAAAGGTTGGAAATCGCTGACGTAGCCTGTGCAATGGTTATTAATAAGCACAAAATGGATTTCATATAAAAATATTTGTTATATATATTTCATTTTCTGAAAACACTATTAAGTCCTTATCTTGTTTGATTTTCACAACAGCCATTCTAATTAGCTAGCAGAAGTGTTATTATTCCAATTTCAGAAGAACTTTTCAGTTCAGAAGAACTGAGAGTGCTGTGTGATTTGTCTGAGTACCATGGTTAATACGGTGAAAGAGTAAAGATTATAACCCACATCTGATTGACACTCCAGTGTTTTTTCAACATACAGTCATCCCTGGTATCCACAGGGAGTTGGTTTCAGGACACCCCATGGGTAACAAAAGCCATAGATGCTCAAGTCCCTCACATAAAATGCCACTGTATTTGTTTGTAACCTGCGTTCATCCTCTTGTATACTTTAAATCATCCCCAGATTACTTATGAAACTTAGTACAATGTAAATGTTATGTAAATAGTTGTCAGATTGTATTGTTTAAGGAATAATGACAAGGAAAAAATCTGTACATGTTCAGTAGAGATGCATCCGTGGTAGGCCTGAATACATAGTACACATCAACAACAATGTAGAACTTGCGGATATGGGAGCCAACTGTACTATTACTGCCATCTCAAGTTGAATACTAGTGCACCTTTGACATATTATAACATATGTAGCTAATTTAAAAATAGTGTGTTTATACTTTGTTTTCTAAAGCACCTGATTAAATAGTTCTCAAAATAAATCCACATTAAGTAGGTCTACATTCTTGGGCATCTTGTCAAATGAGACATGAAATGTAATGTTTCTGATCATTCATTCAGCATATTATATATGTAAGTATATATATGTGTGTGTGGATACATATACATATATTCATTTTAGCTCTGCTTGTTTGTGCTTATATTACAGATGATAGGGGCACTTAATATGACAAGGCATGGTGTGTAGCTTTTTGCTTTTTTAGGGTGTTATGACCAATGGGAGAAATTAAGATTCTTACAGAGGAAAGACTCTGAAATGCAGTCTCTGACATCTGTTTCCTTCATTTAGTTGCAGCTTTTAAGATCAGCTTATCTCTCTTGGCTCTGGGAGTCCGAAATTGAAAACATGGCCTTGATTTATGTATGTTGCCATGATTTATGCACTGTTAAAATGAATATCAGATGGTTTTATGTTTTTGCAAAGGCAATAGCCCAAATAGGTAGATTTTATCTTATCATCTGAAGACCAAGATGCTGAGACATGGCTATTAAATAATGTTGCTTAATTGCTTTAACTACCACAATATTTAAGAAACTTAGCCTTATGAAAATTAATTTTATTTGAGTTGTAAGACATACATCCAGCACACATTTACTCTGTACCTGAACACAGACATAGGGAGCTTGGTAGGCCTCTCACCAAAGAAGTTAGACAAAAATACAGATAAATTCCTTTTAAAGGAAAGCAGATGACTGGAGGAAAATGTTCCACCAAGAAGGATATACTTGAATAGAATAAACTGTGATTGACCTGTGTGACAGCAAGAATCCCTCAACTAAGAAATAATAATCAAGTGAATAATAAACATTTGGTAAAAGGCCTAGAGGAACTCTTGTAAGATACCTTCATAAGAAATTCAGACCTGATAAATTCCAGTGAAATCTACAGAGGTTGCTGAAAAATCTTGATTTCCAAGCTTGTTCATGTTTCTTTTAGATGGATGGCTTGATGACATAAAGTCAGAAGGTATCAGACACTACAGTGTCCCTCAGTTCACTGTTCTAATATCTAATAGCAAATGTGCTCCTACTTCATTGGACTAGTGAATAGCAGATGACATAGATTTAGTCAACTAATATTACTCTTATTTAATGGATGTCATATCTGATGGCTGTGTGTGTGTTGGGGAGTAGCTGTAAAATAATATGGGTGTATGTCTTGTTGTTGCACTGCTAGGTGGCAAATATTCAAAATCACTGTGACTTTATATTTGCTGAAATTGCACGGTGGGTGAACCCAAATTAGTAAAGAGGAATCACTGCAAAAGGACCTTGTCAAGTGAAACATATGGTTCCACCAATTCTTCAACTCAGAAACTGCAACTTTTTGACTATCACTGCCATGCTTTTTCTGAATGTTACTAGTCACTAGATATATGAGGCTTGTCGACAGGGAATACATCTTTCCCACCAAGATCATGGGGCCTTGAGACTCTATTGCGGCATTACCTGATTAAATCTTTGTGGGTCCTTTATAAATAACCAACCCCACCTTCAAAGTTTGTCCAATAGAATTGTTTTATGGTATCAGGGGTATGGGGTAGAGGCAGGATGGGGTTGGGGGTGTGATTATAGGGTGAAAGGAGAGGGGGAACAGTACAGAAGAAAATAGACACAGCTACATTCTCAGCCTTATATGTTTAGTCAAAGACTTCTAGAAATGGAAGAAGTTCAGGGGATGTGGGGGAGCTTTGTCCAGCAGAGCTCTCCTGGTTGCTGTGGATGAGAATAAGTCTACCAAGACATGCTCTGCTTGGGAAAGAAAGGCTGACCAGTCTCTCAGAGGAGAAAGGCCTTGAGTACCTTTCTCAGTGGGCTTTTATTGAGTTTAGTTGCATAGGAATACTTGACATATATGTAAAGCTCAGCAGTCATTGTCAGGAAATAATGATGAAGGAATTGATAACATTCAAGAAAGTATAAGGGCTTATTCTGAGTCAGGGTCAGATAGCTAGAGTGATACCAAAGGGCCATAAAACTTTGGGAAAAGAACTCATTTTATGCTTGGGCCCTTAACATTTAAATTAAGGGCATTCTTAGCAAAGCAGGTTTCACAGGATTTTATGCATTCTTTCTTAGGCCTGATCAGCACCACAGGAACTGCCTGTTTTTGCACAGGGCTGCACTACCCTCTGGCATTGTTTCAGGCCTGAATCAGGTGGAGGATGCAGGCAGCCAAGAGATTAGGAGACTTTTTACAGATATAATGAGGACTCAGGCTATGACAGAGCTGAGGGGTGAGGGTCCATCATCCTTTTTCTATAGTCCCCTAAGTCTTTCCCTGATAGTCCCTTTGTGACTGTGCCTGTCTTAGGTTGTTCTTCCCTTGAGGCATCTTACTCATCACTGACTATCCATCCATCCTCCAGGGGCCAAGCAGGGTGAAGTAAATGACTGAAGCTGCGCCCCTGCTGGGAGGATAAGTTTTGTCTCCTTAGTGGCTTATGGTCCCAAGGTCTTTTTACTCAGCCTTAGCCATGGGGGGTTACAGCTGCTGAAACCAGGCAGGGTGGTTCCCAACAAGGGGACACTACTTTGTGAAGGGGACCGAAAGGAAGGGAGGAGGGCAAGTGATTTGATCAAGCCACCTGGTGCATGGGACACCTGCCCCTTGCATCTTTCCCTGTTACTTCCTCAATCATACTCCTAAGTCTGCATATGATTTGAGTACGAGCTGACTCAGTTCTAAATTGGAGGCATGGATCTGAGGGAATTCCCTAAGTATTCAGAATGTTAACATTCCTTACTTCCAAGTAATGTTAGTCTCAGAATAACAGACTAGAAAATTGGTTTGAGACCTTAACTTAGAATTTCCTGATTTATAACAAACATTTTTTTCTTATGAGACAGAAAGTAAAAGAATACAAACATAAACCAGAGACACAAAAACAAACAAACAGAAAAAGCAACTAACACATTTGTCAGTATATGCTCCACCTGTAGGCAGATCATTATTTAGGGAAGTAATTCTTGAATAGTCACACCAATTTTGCAATAAAAATGGGGACAAATTATGCTTCCAATTATAAGTGGTGAATATGTATGTGTAGGTTAACATGATAATAAAATGTTGATTTGAACATTTCATACTACAGAAAGATAATTTTTTTCTATTATGTTTATTTTATTTTTCAGGTTTCACAAATAATAATAAACTTAGAAAAATAAAAAAGCTTGCACTTACATTCACTTGTAAGTTTATTTTTGGTGATGAGATACTGATTAAGGAATGTACACAGAGAAAAATTGGCAAAAGCCTATAAGGTACATACCTATGGCAGCATTCATATAAAGTTATGACTACCTGAAGCTAATAGCTAGATGAAAACAAAAACTTTAAAAATGAAGTTTGAACAAATAATAATATTTTGACTGATTTGTTTCAATTTTCTAGTACACATTTCCTATTATCTCTTTTAACCCAAAGGCAAAATTCAGTAGTAGTCCTTTTCTTTGCTTCCAAAGGGGACTACCATTTCAAATTCTAAAGTTTCAAAATTAGCACGATTCCAAACGTGAGCTAGTATTTTGCCCGAAAAGTTTTCAACATCATGGTGTCAACTATAAAATGTAACTATATCTAACTATAAAATGCAAAATGTACTTGATTTAGAGTATCTAATCTAAATAATTTCAAATACTGGTATTCAACTAAGTGGAATAAACTGTGGACTTTTTGATACCCAAACATTTGCTCTGTACATTTGCTCTATATATTGCCAATTACCTGGTGCTTCACTTGCATTGCTTATGCTTATTTACACTTCAGTTAGCTCTTTTGACACAGTGTTTATACAGCTTTTGCTCTTAAAGATTGTTTTGTAGAATTATAATAAATCATTTTTTAAATGAGACATCAATAATTTCTTACAGAGTTGGTTTCATAGGATAAATTCTGCATGCTTTATTTTCTGCTGTCAATATCAAAGGATAGGAATGGAAAAGGTTGAAAATAAGTTTTCAGAATATCATTTTGAGTTACGTGAAATATATTCTGCTCTCATTTCTTAAGTGTAGCAATATAACCAAAGTATTATAATTTTTGACTTCACAGGATGTTTCACAAAAGACTGAAATACAACCTGTAATTGAAGAGTTTTCATTTTTAAGAAATAATAAATTATGTCCTAAAATTTGATTTGGTTTTGATCAATGCACAATAAGGAAGTTATGAATTTTTAGTTATTTAAAGTATTATAATGATTTAAAAAGTGGGGGGAGGGCACGTATTTGAGCAGATACATTGTCTTATGTTATCTATTTTACTGTAATCCACTTTCCATGGTATTAGAAAAAGTGTAGCAGAAAAGAATCGCTGGAAGGTCTGAAATCCTCCCTAATGACCGCATCAAACAGAGAAAATCTATTCTTGCACAGATCTGAGATGGGCCAGAATTGAGCTGCTGCTTTAATACTTAATCTCTTCGAATATCATTATTTTCCAAAATATGTAGAGGTGGATATAGATGAAAATTAATGTACTCTGAGCATCCAGAGCATGTGATCATTTAGACCACATAGAGACAAATGATGTTCTTGGGGTTCAGGAGATCAAAGAAATTGTTCAACTTCCACATCCCCCATGATTGTTTCGAAAGAACTATTGGGAACATGTTTTACATGAGAATCTCGGATTCTGGGAGGATTATATAGAAACCTACAATTCAATACACATTTCTTTTTTTCTCACATTGTTTTATTGCTGTTCCAGTACAGTGGTCAATAAACATTTCTTAGGTGAATGTTAATCTACAGTGTTCAAGGCAGCCTAACATCAATTCAGCTCCTGTCCATACCTTTCACTGTGACCCAAATTGATGGATTTGAATCTCAATTTCCACAGAAAAGCTACCTTTTAAAAAGAGGAGCTCAGCTGGTATTACCTGCCTGCCCCAGAAAGGGACTCCTGTGTCTTGTGTTACCGATACATTAGAAGTAATATAGCGATGGCACTGACACATATGTTCACCATCTGGAGATGACAATGCTTCTATTTTCTCTTTAAAAGATAATACAATGAAATGAATACAATAATATTAACAGCATATGTACCATATATAGTAGTTTACTAACCACTATTCTGGTCATGATTTCAATTCATTTTCACTGTTGGACTTTATGCACTTGTACTTTATTTTCCATCACTAATATCAGGGTTTACAGGTAAAATCAGTTCTCTAAATAGTATCTACGAATGGTGACACAAACTTTATATTAGATACGATTATTTCTGTTTCACAGTCCCATAGAAACTGGGATTGTGAAAATGTGGCAGCTTGCCAAGGCCATTTTCTGTCCAGTACTGCAGTGACATTAGGTATGTGGAGGGTGATTTTCTTGCTTCCAGCCTTGCTGTAGTTCACAGACTTTCTGACATCGGTGGATGGCACATAGTTTGCTTGTTCTTAAGCACTGAACAAATGACTCAAACACAAGAAAAGCTCAGAGTCCCAGAGCCAATACTTTTAAGCAAGCAAGAGACAGCCGACCTATCAGATGCACAGTTCAAAGCACTGCTAATCAGGATGCTCACAGAATTGGTTGATTTTGGTCGCAAATTAGATGAAAAAATGAAGGCATTCATAAGTGAAATGATGGAAAATGCACAGGAAACCAGTAGTGATGGGAAGAAAACTGGGACTCAAATCCATGGAGTGGACCAGAAGGAAGAAACAAACAACCAAGCAGAAAAGAATGAAGAAACAAGAATTCAAAAAAAATGAGGAGAGGCTTAGGAACCTTCAGGACATCTTTAAACATTCCAACATCCAAATTATAGGAGTACCAGAAGGGGAAGAGGAAGATCAACAAGTGGAAAACTTATTTGAACAAATAGTAAAGGAGAACTTCCCCAATCTGGAAAAGGAAATAGACTTCCAGGAAGTCCAGGAAGCTCAGAGAGTCCCAAAGAAGGTGGATCCAAGGAGGAACACACCAAGGCACATCATAGTTACATTACCCAAGATTAAAATGAAGGAGCGAATTCTAGAAGCAGCAAGAGGTAAGGGGACAGTTACCTACAAAGGAGTTCCCATCAGACTGTCAGCTGATTTCTCAAAAGAGACCTTACAGGCAAGAAGGGGCTAGAAAGAAGT
>PVKM010022446.1:0-21866 GCA_004027735.1 Carollia perspicillata
AAATTCTGTGGATACAAAACAGAAAACAGATTGAAAACTTATTTGAACAAATAATGAAGGAAAACTTCCCCATTCTGGCAAAGGAAATAGAATTCCAGAAAGTCCATGAAGCTCAGAGAGTCCCAAAGAAGTTAGGCCCAAGGAGGAACACACCAAGGCACATCATAATTATATTACCCAAGATTAAAAATAAGGAGAGAATCTTAGAAGCAGCAAGAGATAAAGGAACAGTTACCTACAAAGGAGTTCCCATCAGACTGTCAGCTGATTTCTCAAAAGAGACCTTGTAGGCAAGAAGGGGCTGGAAAGAAGTATTCCAAGTCATGAAAGGCAAGGACCTACATCCAAGATTGCTCTATCCAGCAAAGCTTTCATTTGGAATGGAAGGGCAGATAAAGTGCTTCTCAGATAAGGTCAAGTTAAAGGAGTTCATCATCACTAAGCCTTTATTATATAAAATGTTAAAGGGATTTATCTAAGAGAAGGAAGATAAAAAATATGAACAGTGAAAGGACAGCAAACTCACAGTTATTAACAGCCACACCTAAAACAAGAAGTAAACTAAGGAAACAACTAGAACAGGAACAGAACCACAGAAATGAAGATCACATGGAGGGTTAGCAACAGGGGATTGGGAGGAGAGAGGGGGGAAAGCTACAGAGAATAAGTAGCATAAAGGGTAGGTAGAAAATAGACAGGGGAGATTAAGAATAATATAGGAAATGTAGAAGCCAAAGAACTTATATGTATGATCCACAGACATGAACTAAAGGAGGGAATGTGGATGGGAGGGGACGTGCAGGGTGGAGGGGAATAAGGGTCGGGGTGGGGAGGGGACAACTGTAATAGCATAATCAATAAAATATATTTAAAAAGACAAACCATTTTGAACTAGTGCTACAGATGGTAGGAAGAGGGTTCAGAGTTGTGGTCGGGGGGAGGTAAGCAGAAAGCCGAGGGAAGCCTTCTGGGAGTGGTAGCATTTGTGCGTCTTGGAAAGTGACTGATTAAAGGGAGTAATCATTACTGGGGGAATGTCTGTGATGGCTGAAAGTGTCTTGGAATTAGTCATTTAGCTTTCTTCTTTTTTGTATGAAGAATAGCCAAAAATTTATTTTCCTGGAGCTCTTTATTAGAAAACTCAAATCTAAACATTTTTCCTCTATCTTCCAGCCCTTCGTGACCAAGTCCAAGCTCTTTAGATGTACACAAAAAATTCATACTACGTCCACTGTCCTTTAGCCTCACCACTTACCTCACAGTGCATTACACTCTAGCTTTAACTATTTTTTATACTTTCTGAAAGCAGCATTTTTCATTTGTGCTGGAGACTGGTAAATACTAGGCACTCAATAGTGATTATGTTGTTATTCCATTGTGCTTTGAGACTGTTAAATAGAGGATGTGATCTTGGTGTTCATTGTGATTATTACTAATTTAACCCAGTTGGAAGCTGAATATTATTCCCTCCCTGCTCTGTGGCAGGATCATTGCCCCCTTTTTACTGGAGACAACTAGGGAAGGATCAAAGGCCATGAAATGCAGAATGTTCAGATTTTATTGGTGACTTTAAATCCAATCAGAAGCAAAAGTTTTACATGAATTTAATTTTTTCCTATTCTTATATTCCAAATTATTTTGTAAAATTGTCCAGTCATTTTTTTATTTTCTATTTGTTCTAAATGAATATAAATAGCTAACAGTTTCAGTAACTGGGAAAAAACTTTCTTTTATACTGAATACTGTTTGCAAGTATTTTTCATAGCTAAAATTAAGAAGCTTCCATTTAACTTTGAAAAATGGAGGATAGTTCACACTGCTGGCTACCTGAGTCTGTGCTCATTAACATCAACTGATTCTCATTCTTAGCCATCAGAAAGAAAATTATAAATTAACCTTTGATTTTTCACCTTTTTTCCCCAGGTATTATGTGCTGGACTTTCTTGAAATCATAGTGTAAATGAAGTAATGTAAGCTTTAAGAACTTGTTTTCACTAAGTGATTTTAAGATAAAAAGGAGGAAAAGGGCCATGTACATATAATGATGAGCAAAACTTCTGTGAAAATTCCTTTGAGTGGCTTGAAATCTAAAGAAAATCAATCTTCCTCTCTTTTTTATCTCACCTATCTTGCATGTACACACAACTTTATTATTCTGATTTATTAACTATAATGTTGATCTTAAAAATTAAGGTCAGCCTTGGTTGGCTGGCTCAGTTGGTTGGGGCAACATCCCGTACACCAAAGAAAGGTTGCAGGTTTGATCCTTGGTCAGGGCACGTACCTAGGGTGTAGGTTCGCACCCTGGTTGGGGTACTTGCGGGAGTCCAGTGATCTTTTTCTCCCTCTCTCTAAAATCAATAAACATATCCCTGGGTGAGGATTAAAAAAATAATAATAAGATCAAATCTCTTAAATATTTAACATATGTAGGAAGTAACTCAGAAATAATTGGATAACTTAAAAACTTGAGATTTAGAACATAGCTGAAAAATTAGAAATAATAATCAAATGAGTTGTGCATACTCAAAAATTAGCAATAACTGAGGCCAGATATGTCTGCATATATTTATCCTTTCTTAACATGAGAATATCAGAATTAATGAGGGGGGAATAGATACGGCAATGTTTTTGAATTGGGGTTACAAGGTAGAAATGGGGAAGTGCTTCTGAGCAGGACAGCTGTGCGTTTGAAAGTCAGTATGGAGAAATAAGCCAAATGATTGTAGCAGTAACTTGGGGTGAGTCTTTTTGCCACTGGAGACTTCATTGTCTCCTGTATAAAATGTAGACCAAAATAGCTGCTCGAAGTTTGCCAGGAGAATTGCAGATAATGCCTCCTGACCATTCAGGATACCATAGGCCCTGCTTGCCTGTGTAATAAGTCATGGTGTTAGAGAGCTCACTAGAGACTTCGTCGCCAGGAGTGCCTAGCAACGGAGCTGCGTGTGAAAGGAATCACTGGCACTTTTCATCCTGTCATTTGTCTACAGGAAGTTATTCCTACCCAATTTATAACATTTATATTCTAAATGTGCAAACAGTGGGAGTGGCATCTGGACCTTTTTTTTTTTTTTGGCAGGGGAGGGCAGGGGTTCAAAATTCTCTTGGAAAGGTAAATAGATTTAAGAGCTACAGAGGTCATCTTCACTCTAACAATCGATTATTTCAACGGCCTTTTCAAAGTCAGGTTTTCATAGTACAGTTTCAAAAATGGAATACCGCTTCTCAATGCCGTAAGAAAAACGATCCCAGTCCACCCGGTCTGCGGAAAGAAACCATGTCTTTCCTCCTGCGTCCGCTGGGAGAACCTAGGAGAGAAGCAGCCCCATCAATTTTGAAAGGAGTTCATAGCTCTACTTGATTACTCCAAGGTTTTCTTGGAAAAATGTCTGAAAAGCCCATTTAATTTTCGCATTTCACTATATGATATATTTATTAGATTTATACTAATTTGTTCTTCAAACCCAAAACGCACGTGCCCGCAGAATTACTTTGGCGACGAGGAGCCGCAGGCGTAAAGCAGGGGTGAGCCGCTCTCCGCGCAGACGTCCTCGTGTGTTCCTGAGCTTGCACTGTGCTCTCCCTCCTGATGCAAGAGAAAAGTTTTAAAACAGGGATTATTCCAACATTCTTGTTCAAAATTTGATCTACCTTATTTTCACCAGTTGGTGACGGGTTTCCATGGAAATGGAAATGGAATAAGCATTCCTCGTTTTAGATTCTCAGCTGCCCCATGCCAACTGAGAGCTGTAAATGCCATTTGGTTAACAGCAAGGATCCAGAATTCTTCCATTTTAAAGTGGCAGAGGGAGAGGAAAAGAAAACGTTTGCCAAGTCATTTTACTTTTCTTTCTTTGAAAAGCACACAGCTTTATGATCGTCTGAGCTATTGACTGACGGTTATCGGACACACGCGACTCCAGCAGTGCTTCTCCTGACTAATCAATTCACAGCTCTTTCCACCCTTCATGAAGTTTCTTACCTCATTATGATTTAACCGGCCTGTGGTTGGCTTCCTGCTTGTCCACCTGCTGTCCCAGTAATGGGCACTGGGCAGGAAAGTGCTCAGGATGTTGAAAGGGGACAATGGGATGATCTCAGGGAACTGCAACTGGGGGTGGGGGGTGGGCGAGTTGGAAAATTCTCTCTGATGAGAGAGTGTTAGTTAATTTTTCCACAAGGATTTCCCATTTCTGAGATTGTTGCCTATAACTAGGCACTTTCCGGAGCTGTTCAGTAGGGAAGATCATGAAGAAAACGATAAGTAAATGCTTTAACATACAATGTTTGAGTATCAATACAGTTGTTGTCTATTGTCTGTCATTTTGGAGTCCGAAAAATTGAATCAAACTGAATTAAAATAAAACTTGAGTAGCTTTAGTACATAACATTTTCTTTTGTATTTTAAGATGTTCAGATGCTAGATCAAGAAGGAATGTGACCCTGGTTCTTAAATATCACACAGTGCAGTTCTGTGAACACACCTCTCCTCCTGGGGTAGAAAAGGGAGTTTTTCTGTGTCCCAGTGTCTAACTTTAATAAAGAAAACCAGACATGATGGCCTCCAGCCATGGGCTGCCCCTCTGTTTCTAAGTGTGGTCTCACAGCTAGCCAAAGCAAGTAATGTGTCAAGGAAGGAAATAAGATTCTTACCCTAGACTTAGGAAACTGTGCGAATACTGCAGGAGAAATCCTACTGAGGCTGAGCATGCAATGGAAGGCCTGACATTTTCTATTATCACATTGTATTTATGGAAAATATCACTTTGAAGACTTTTGGTATAAACAGCTTTTGCGTTCTAGTGACGAGTAAAAAGCATGTAGGATATGGAAAAGGACTGGCATCGAGTGTGCATTGAAGGTCAAGGTAGCAAGCCAATTGTGGGCATGGTGGTGACTCAGCCTCTATGGCTGCTGCTGCTCTCACAAGAGAGGGAAGCACATGCCTTATTCTCTTACTTAATCTACAACCTTCCTGGTTTGGGGAAGCAGGGCAGGAGGGACTCATTATTGGAATAAATGAGTGCTGGTAGAAGAAAACATTAAAAAGGAATGCACGTAAAATGTGGCCAGTCTTCTAATGAATGATGCAAATGGTGTTTTATTTTAATGACAAAACTAAAATGATGAATTGCGTATAGTTTATTATCTAGCAGAACATGCAGCTATAGCCATAATTGCATCAAACAGAACTGAATCATGTTTAAAGTTGTAGTTTTTCTGTAATGTTATGAAATTTGAATTTTAGTAGTCATAAAGGGATTCAGTTTGTAAAAATCTCTATTGGTTTTTCCAGGGGCCATTTGGAATCATTTTATTGACAGATCATTCTCATTTAAAGCCACTGTCATGTCCCAGCCTTGTTCCATTTTCACTAAATCTCATGTCTGTCTCCTCTTTCGACAACGGTTTTCAGTATAATGGAAGCTATTCTCAAATGTATTTTCATTGATTGTATAAAATCTTGTGTCTTTTGAAAATTCATTAGGCAATTGATTTACTTGAAATGCTGTATTGTTTGTTTGCATTTTATATTTACACAGAGACATGAAGTTCTGGCAACCGAAAAGGACAGGATGCTTGAGTTGGCAGTAATTTCATTAGTGGTAGCATCCTTTACTGATACCTTTCTTACTTGCTGAGTTCAGAGACCTAATGACTGTGGCACCCTGTTAAAAAAAGAACCTGTGGGCAGTGATCTAAATAGCTTCAAAGGCACAACTTTGGAGCGTTTCTCTCAGAAAAGGTCTCTAATCATCATTACTTTGTCCTGGTCCTGCCGACAGTGTGTGTGCCTGAGGGCGCGTGTACGTGCTTCCATCCGTGTATTTCTCATTCACTCTGTGGAACCACTGGGACTCGGTGTCAGGAGATGGGGGTTCGAGCTGTTTTGCAGTAAACTGGTCGTGTTACCACATTACCTTGATGGTCACCCATAAGAATTTCAGTTTCCTTACTTATAGGGATAAAAGTACATTTAGTACAAGATTATTGGAGAAATCAAATTAAGTTACATATGAGAAACTAGGTGAAACTACCTGGCACATAATAGATAAGGATCCTTACCACCTTCACTGATTTGGTGTCTAAACTGCAAATAGAATTAAGTATTCTTTCAAATGGAAATTCTTACACATTGTATCTGTGGAGTTGATTAGTTTACATAAAACAGCATTTGGTACCAATATTAAATCGCAGGAAGGAGGTGGAGAAAAGGCAGAAGTGTATGTTTTTCGGTTCCCAAGAAGGCATGAGTGACTGACTGTATTTACCCTTCATGCCCAGACGCCACTGGATGGCGGACTGCAGACAGTGGGTCAAATCTGCTGTTGACTCTGTAGCTAAGAAAGTTTTTTTCTTATGTATTTAAAGGGTTTTTAAAAAAATGAATATGTGACAGAGACTCTGTGTGGCTCTCTAAAGCCTAAAATATTTACTATTTAGCCCATAACACAAAATGTCGGCTGAACCTCCACGTATAAACTTAGGCAATTACGATCATACTAAAAACCCATCTCACGTTATATCTGAATGAAATACGATGCATATGCTAAAATATTGAATGAATAATTAGGGATCGTGGTAAATTATATGTTTTGGAGGGAGGCATTCCTTAATTGTAGATTTCATATTTCCATAATGTTGAGAACCTTTTCAACGTGTGAGGAAATGGCTCGGATGAACTCTGCGAGGAGAATGGGGAACAGCTGTCAATAAACAGAAAGGCTGAAATGATGATAGCTTAGTAAGTAGAAGGTGTTCGAGTTATGAATCCAGCTCCCCACCCTATTTCATCTGGCCCAGCACCTTGTTGCTACCCAGTGGCAGCCTCGAGCCCTCACTTAACTGTTAAGGAGTAGTTACATTTATACAGTCCTAAAATTGCATTCAGCCCTTGGAAAGCAACTGCAAGGCTGATGTGGCCCCAGTGAAAATGAGTTTGACACCCCTACTTTAGGACTTCTTTCTCAAAGTGCAAAGGGACCTTGGACCAAAGCGCCACCCAGCTTTTCGGACCCCAGAGTGTGTTGCAGAAGGGACACCATGGGAGCCCTTGGGTCAGAATTTTGTGACCACAATTAGACCAATAGGATTACGTAAGAGTCACCAATTTTAGGTCCTTACCCCCTGCAAAGGTAAGACTCACATCTTCAGAAGTGTTTTGACAGTTTGTTGAGATAGTTTGTCTCAGTCAAAGGGAACAAAGTCAAACATTTAAAATACTATCTTTCTCCATTGGTCTTTAACAGAATTTGAGTCTATTGTACAGTGTATAGGTATTGAATGGTACCTTTTCCTAAATACAGTATTTTCACAAAAGCAAATAGAAGCATAACCACTAAATAGATTACTGCTAAATGAAAATGGAGTTGTGAATTATTGCCTATAATTCAGGATTTTCAGGTCAGTGGAATTCACTGAAACTCCTATATCATTCATATTTAGTTTTCTTTCTATTGAATCCTTAGTGAGTGGTAGGTACTCAACAAATGTTTATTGAATTCATGATTCAGAAAAGTTAATTAGGGCCTAGGACTTGGAAGTAATCTCATTATTTATAGTTTACTAGGTCATTATAATGATATTCATAAAAGGGAGCCTACAATACACAGGAGTACAGATAAAGTTGAAATAATTGTCTACGTAGAGTACCTTCTAGCATCCTGGTCTCCTGTTTTTTCTCCTTTAGAATTATTTGTATGGGGTGGTTTTCAGTATCTATTCAGTATCTATATCTATTCAGTATCTATCAGTATCTTTAGAATTATTTGTATGGGGTGGTTTTCAGTATCTATTTGCAGTATCTATTTGTATAGAAAGAAATAGACCACAAAAATCAAAATTATAATTTGATACAGGTCATTATTTCTTTAATTATCTTTATAGATCTTTTTTGGTCTCTTGGTATATACACTGAGTACATACTTCGTATTTCATGCTTTAGTGAGTTCTAATTATGGAATTTTCTTTTAATTATGATGATGTGAAGTTACAGAAAAATCAGTTCAGGTGTGAGAAAGAGAAAGTTCTTTAGATTGCATACCAAGCAATATTGTAGACACCAGCTTTAATCCAGAACTTTTGGAGCAGAAATTCCTATAATGCTTTGAACATAAACCTTAATTAGCATGTACCCTAATGCTTGATCATTATTTGCATAAATATCAGAACACCCCTTTCAGTGGTCTTTGGTTCAATTGGCCAGTCAAACTCATAGAACTCAGTAGGCCACAAATGTAATTAGGAGCAGGGAAACATCAGCTGTATTTCTCCAGCGAGAGTGCTCACCAGTCCCAGGACTATTTTCTACTTTTCCTGTCCCATCGCCACTGCAAGTGACACACCAGTTTTGCAAGAGTAAGCCACGTGGTGGGGCATTTTGCCTTAGAAGCCCCATACTTTAGGAACAAAATTTCATGCAAGAGCCAGTGAGTATAGTTTCTGGGGCCACACAAGGAAGGGCATGTTGATCTTCCAGAGTCTACTTTTAGAAGCTCAGAGCCAAGACTCCTTACTAGGTATTTATACTCCTGGCCACAGACCTCCCAGTTCACAGCAACACACCAACCAGGGTTCATTTTACCATAAGAAACATCGCTTGGTAGCTGACATCCCAACTTTACTAGAAACCAAGGGGAACAGAGCTAGAAACAGAGCTAGAAAGTTAAACCAAAGTACTTTTTCCACAGATAAGGGAAAAAAGTTTTGTTAATTCTTTGCTCAGAATCTTGTTCACCAAGCTTCTGAATACCATAGACTCGGATTTTTCAACTTTGTATGCTCCTTGCTTAGAAGGTCCCTAGGAGTAGAATGTGACTTATGGACTTGAGGGAGGAAGGAAGGAAGGAAGGAGAGAGGGAAAGAGGAAGGAACTAATACTGTTAAATGTTTCTTGGGAGGTACTTTGTCAATTTCTAGAAAAATAACATTAGCATTTCTGACAGTTCATTGCTTACTTAAAAAGTAAGTGTTATATTTCTATTTCCTGAAATTGTAAGTGATACTTATCCCAGTAAAGCAGATAGTTGTCTGATGGAGAAGATGGGCATTGTGCTGTACCCTCCAATTCCAGGGGAGACTTGAGTCCTGCAGATCCACATTCATAAGCTTTTATAAGAAGACACTTGACTCCCAGATTGCTAAGAACAGACCTAAAATGAATCAGCAGGAATAACTAATTTCTGTCTATTCATAGTCAGGGGTAAAGGAGGCAATTTCTCAGTCTTCTGTTTGTGGTGGAAATGAGATCAGGCTGTTTCCAGAGACCCAACTACACAGGGTAAACACAGGTAGATCTCAGTTTCAAAGACTAAACAGAGCCCTGTGATACAGGTTAAGGGGCATGAAGAGCAGTGTTGTTGGCTCTTAATTGACCCAGGTTTGGGGCAGGGGACAGGAATAGCATCGTGGAATCACTAGGGATGTAGACTATTTCGGGCAATCCGAATTCATAGAAACAAGTGCAAGTACCACATGGAAAATTATTAAAGTCAAAAAAGATGAGCCAAAAAGTATAAGAGGGGTAAATCCAGAATATTAATCAGGGAGCCAAGAAAAAGGGCTTGTTCTATTGCCATGATTGGTATATTTCATCAACAAGGATCTTGGATACTGTTTTTTCTTTTGACATGGAATAGCATAATTAACAATGAATTCAGTTAACAGTAAATTAGCTATTTTCCTAGGCTGAGGTGGATAGAAGGAGTAAGAAAAAAATATGTAAATGGTCTAGGCCAGGAAGGATAAGGAAGAGGGAAAATGGCAGAGATAAGAAAATACTTTTAAAGCAGAATATTTATCACCCGAGTTTTATTTGTTTTATTATCAATTGTGTTCTAAGTGAAATATCCTTGAATTACAACCAGTACTACAAAAAAAACTGTATATATTCTTCAGACTCACATGATGTTTTAAAACTTAAAAAAAATTATAAACTCTCAGAAAGTTTCAGAAGTAGTAGAGGTTCCCCATATCCCTCACCTACATTCCCCCAATGGTAACAATTTACAATATTATAGGAAAAGATCAAAACCAGGAAATGACATTAATGCAACATACAGGATTTCACCAGTTTTTTCTTGTACTTGTGTATGCAAAAATATATGTGTCAAACTAACAATACTTTTCACCCTCCAGAACAAATATTCTGCTTTTTAAAATACTAGTCATTTACATATATTTCTGATGCCAGTTCTCAGTAGTGACCAATTACTAGCTAACACTCTAAAATATATTTTTCCTTTTCTTTACTGTCTATAACATAAACTGTTAGACCTTGGAGCAGATGACAAATGCTAGCTTTTATTATTTTTTTCACCTATTCCTGAAGTCTAAGAAGAAGATTCACAATGTCTAGCCACGTATAAATACTGTTGTAGTTTAGCCC
Organism: Carollia perspicillata; assembly: GCA_004027735.1. NCBI lineage: Eukaryota > Metazoa > Chordata > Mammalia > Chiroptera > Phyllostomidae > Carollia > Carollia perspicillata. The sequence continues at coordinate 10,391 of PVKM010022446.1, forward strand.
TGGCTGGTGTGACCCAGTAGATTGAGTGCTGGCCTCCAAACCAAAAGGTCACTGGTTCGATTCCCAGTCAGGGCACATGCCTGGTTTGTAGGCCAGGTCCCCAGTTGGGGCGTATGAGAGACAACCAACTGATGTATCTCTTGCACATCTATGTTTCTCTCCCTCTCTTTCCTCCTTCCTCTCTACCTAAAAATAAATAAATAAAATCTTTAAAAATATATTGTCATAGTTTAAAGTGCATGTTTAATAGTTTTTAAATATCAGGCTATCAAAGGGTCTCTGAATATAATCTGATGTCATTTTATATACCTATTTATTTGATGTTGCCTTAGTTCAGGATGCAGTAACAGAAAACAATAGACTTGAGTTGCTTGAAAAACAAACATTTATTTTTCACAGTTCTGGAAGATAGCAAGTCTTAAGTTCAAGGTATCAGGAGCTTTGGTTTTGTTAAGGTCTCTCTTCCTGGCTTCTAAATAGCCTCCTTCTTACTGTATCCTCACGTGGCAGAGAGAAAGGAAGCCAGTTCTCCCTTGTGTCTTTTTGTAAGGGCACTAGTTTTATCTTGAGGGCTCTACTCTCAAGAACCCAAGGCTCTTCCTCTAGACACCACCACATTGAGGGGTAGGGTTTCAACATACAAATTAGGGGGAGGGGCAGAATGCCACAAACATTCAGTCCATAGCAGTTATTTTCAATGAGTTTTCCTGAATTTCTTCCTGCTATCATAAAAAAACTTTAATATTATTGGTGCCTCAGAGACCTTGCATAATTGCAGTCACTTCAGAAGCTATTGTCTTAATTGTCTCACCATAACTAATCACCAAAAAATTGGACTGTGTAATTTCTTTTTTGCATTTAAATTTTTTAATTGACCTTTTAATTTTTTCCTAATATTTTTTTCAGCTTTTGTAAACTTCTCACCAAAGAGAGGGTGAAAATCCATTTTTAGCTCTTTTCCATTCTTTTTAAGTTTTCATTTTTAAGATTCCCAGCACTTCCTGCTTTTAACTCAAGTTGAATAATTTATCATGGAGATTCTGGCAGGTATCCTGCATTAATAGCAATGAAGGAATAAAGTTGCCTCTACCTCACAAAATAAGTAGGGAAGCAGGCAAAGAAGTCATGAAATCTTGGCAGTCATTCAAAGACTTTGAACCTGGGCCCTTCTGAGTCTTGCTGGAAGTGAAGAGTCATTGTGCGAGGAGCCGGGAGTCCCAGATCGAGTCTTTGCCCGGCCACACCTATGCCCTTCGATCACCATCGGACTGACTAGATTTTCTCATTGGTACAAGTAAGATGTTTTGCTTACTTCTCAGGGTTGAAGTGAGAATCAGATGAAGCTAAAATAGTTTGTGAGGTGGAGAGTGCAATACAAACATCAAGTGGTAATATTAGCAGAAATAACATGAGCAGTCAGAAACATCAGATCTAGGTGAGATATGGGAAAACACATCAAACTCATCATTTCTTACTTTCCTCTCCCTTTCTAATGGGCCTTTCAAGGTAGACGTAAGTGAAAGGTTTTCACTTATATTTAAACAAAATCAAACTGTGCCAAGGAGAACAGGCACAGCAGATGTCAAAAGGGAATCAAAACAGCGAGGGCATAGATGGAATCATTGAACAGCTGCAAATGTTTGTTCCGAAAAAGAAAGGAAATAGAAAGCCATCTCCCTCCAAGTTGCCATTGCTTACCTCCATGTCAGTGCAATTTTGACTTTGAAGCAGTTCATTGGCGTCTGTTAGGGTGACCTTCTGCAAGCGTCCCCATGTCTCAGATTCATTACTGAGCTTATTAGCATCTCGTCTTCAGATCTGAGGGAGAGTGCGGAGTAGCTCTTACCAAATCCCCACTAACTCCAGTGGGAGAAAAAGGTGCCCAGAGCAGCAGGACTAGAGGACTGGGAGGAAGTGAAGGAATGAAGGCGGTGTGTGACCACCTGGCAATAACAGACACCGCGAACTTACATTCTGACCTCCAGCTAATGTGTACGTTTCCCAGCATTATAGAACTGGGTTACCGGGCACTCCCTGATTTTCCAGCTTTTCAATCAGGTAGCCAAGGTAGAACTTCTTGAGAACTTTAATCACAATGATGTATTGTTGGGTAATGAAGTGGATGGAAAACCTTTTTGTTTTCCAGTAAAAACAAGCAGGAAGACAACAACTGAAATGATTTGCACATCAGGGTGCTCTTTAAGAGACAAAGTGGTTTATCCAAGTAAAAATTATATGATAAAACATCTTATACTTACCGGGGGGCTGTGGCTGTAATAATAGCATCCTTAAGAGAATCAGTGAAGTGATACATTTTTAATTCCTTGTTTGTCTATACCCACTTCATTCGACATGTCCAATCATTGGTCTATATATCCTTATAATTTGCTGTATTGGGTTATATTCCTGGAGGTCTCAGAAAATAAGTATCCTAGTAATATTGTGGACATACACACAAAACTGCACAGGTGACTAATTTTCCAAGGGTCATTACATGGGAATTGGCTAGTAAAGTTCATATTTAAGCACATGTCAGTCAGAACATAATATAATGAGTACATTATTTTCTATACTGAAATCTACTAAAATGTTCTCCTTATGCTGCAAATACACTAAATGCTTATACTCTGTTATCAAGAAAAATACATCTGAAACAGACTTTTTCTGTTTTGTGACTTTTTTATGTAACTGACATTATAACTGCTGTTGCCAACCACCCTTGTCTTTTGGTAGAAGGAAGAAATTGAATCTTGTTCACATACTTGAATGGGTCATGATAGTATCTGTTTTTCTGTGATCTACTTTAAATCTATGTCAAAACATTAAGATATAAAAATTAAAAAATGACTGGTACTTTACTTGGGATAATGATCATTGTCATCTAAAGAGAGTTGGCTTTTGAAATGTAGTAGAGCTAATAATTTGGACCTTCAATTACCGTATGCTGCAGTATATTATTAACCTGATATTTAAACTATGTGCATCAGCAGTGGAGTGCTAACTTCCTGCTTCCCCAAAATGGTGTATGCATTAAGATGTAGAGCAATGTACAGAAATCTTTAAAGAAATATTTTTTATTATTGTTCAAGTAGAGCTGTTTCCATTTCCCACCCCCACCTCTCTCCCCTGCCCCAGCCATCCCCACCTCCTACCCTCAATCCTACCTGCCTTTGGCTTTGTTCATACATCCTTTATACATGTTCCTGACAACCCAGTCTGGCTGGATTGGTTGCTCACCCTGAAAAATGCCTAGTGTCCACCTATTGACTACCTAAGTTTATAGATTTGAGTTTTCCCAGAGAAGTACTCCTGGTGTCTCATTAGCTCAGTCATGCACTAAAAAGTTCTTTAGTATTTCCTGAGGAGTCTTAGATGTAGTGTAGTAGAAGACATTTAGTTAGATATCTATTCTACCATATTATTAAATACATGAAAGAACTAACTTGGTTCTGTATTCCTAAAATGTGTAAGCCCTGCACATATTATGTGCATCATTAATATACAGTGAATGCTCCTAAGTGAAGAACAGAGTGACTATTTCCTTATAAAATATATTTCTGGCAAGGGGGGGAGGGCTGTGTCTATAGTGTATATATACAGAGGACATATTTGACTTTTTAAGCTATGTAATATGGGCAGGAAAATAAATACCTACCTACTTTTTTAAAAATACTAACTATACGCATGGGATTGGTACTTGTAGCTCATATCACTTGTATGGGTGAAGTTTTAAATTTGGTTGAACAGGTCCTGGCTGGTGTACACTCAGATATGTGCTAGAAACAAATTGTAAAGCTTCTTTAGAATAATAAGCTTTCTATACCTGCCTCAAAGAATTAACACAGATAAAAGTTCAAAGAAAACGACCTCCTAAATAGACAGTTTACCAACTATACATGGAAAACATCGCCATGAGAAGCCAGCAACAACAAAAAAATAGCAGAATTAGATTCACATATTTTCAAATTATTAGATATAATTCATGTGTATCAAGAAATGAATATTGAAAAGTATTTTAAGAAAAAGAGAGATCAGCATTAACCAGACACATTTGAAAAAGAACTTTAAAGAATGAAACATGTAATAACTGAAATGATTAATGCAGTGAATTGATTACAGGGCAAATTAATCATGGCTGGAGACAGAAAAAGTGAAATGTAGAATTGAGCAAATTACACAGGATGCAGTCCAGAGAGAGAAGGACAGGAAAGCCTGAAGGTGAGGTTAAAGGCTAAGGTCGAGCATAAAGGTCTAATATAATGTTTAATTGGGATTCTATTGGGAAAGAACTACAGTGTAATATAAAAAGCAGTTTTCAAAGGTACTAGCTAAGACTGCTGAAGATTTAAACATTGGATTATAGGTTTAAGAATTCCAAGAAAGAATTTTTAAAAATCCATACGTACAAGGTCTGTTCAGAAAATGACCAACCATTATTGATATAATGAGAATGGTTTGCGCACCATCGATGTAACCTGGCAGCCAAGGAAAGTGGACTGGAATGTGCATGAGTGAACAATGACCACTTCACTATACTAGTCAGTGGAGTCAGTAGACACCATTGAGTGAGCATGTGTACTGTGTGGCTGTCACATTCAAAATGATTGAGTGAGTAGAACAATGAATCTGCATCAGATTTTTCATTGAGCTTGAACATTCCCTTGGTGAAAGTATTCGTATAATTCAGAAGGCTACAGCTATGGGCAACTGGTGATCAGCAGCTTCATCACAACAAGGTGCCTGCTCATGCATCATGTCTCATGGAGCATTTTTTGGCAAACATCCACTCACCCAGGTGACTCAGGCCCCCTACAGCCCAGATTTGGCACCCTGGGACTTCTGACTCTTCCCCAAACTAAGGGAAAGGGAAGAGATTTCAGACCGTTGATGAGATTCAGGAAGATATGACGGGACAGTTGATGGCTATTGGGAGAACTGTGTGAGGTCCCAAGGTGAATACTTTGAAGGGGACTGAGGCCTCACTGACCTGTGTACAATGCTGCTTGCATCTTGTAGCTTCCTGAATAAATGTCTCTTTTGTAGTATGTGGCCGGATACTTTCTGGACAGGCCTCATACAATACGACTTCCTAATGAACCTGTATAATAGACAAGGTGATGAGAACATCTGGAAGGCACCCAGCGAGAACTAGTTTGCCAAAATGGCTGATTTCTCAGCAGAAACAGTGGGGTCCAGGAGACAGTGGAGTGGCACCTTTGACCTGCTGTTACTCGAGATTTCTGTACCCAAATGAATTATTTTTCAAGAACAACAGTAAAATAAAGTCGTTTTCTAAGACTACCGAAAGACTTTGGCCTACCAAAGGACTCTCAGAAGGTTACATTTATAGAATGTTCTTCAAAGAGTAGTCAGTTATCTCATGAGAGTATGAGCTATAAAAAAAAACAGAACAGGGAATATATTTATAAGTTGAAACAAACATTGATTTTTTAAAGTAATAAGAGCAATGGGTAATTTCTCGAGTTAAAAATATTCAAAATTATAACTATAATCATGGGGAACTCATGTCAAGAGGTAGGGAACCCCAGAATTAAAACAGCTTAAAGTCTGTGTGGTTTGAGAAAAGTTGAAAAAATATTGCCAAGTTTAGATTTTGTGATCTTAGCTACTCATGATCAAATACCTAGGATAACCTCTAAATAATACAATGTATAAAATCCAAACTAGTAAAAGGGGGAAATAATACAGAAATGAACATGAATACATGAATAGATAGAGTCACTGTATGTAGACTCTGAGGTTAAATACAAAGATAGTTAGCCTAGCTTGAAGAAAAACAATGATAAGCTGTGTATAAGAGATGTAACTAAATTGAACACAGAATGTTTGAAAGAGGAGCAAACAGATAAAAAAACTTAAATATTAACCAGATATTTTTTATCTTAGAGCCACAGAGTATTACTACATATCCATAAATGGTTTGTTTCCCTAGGTAGATCAAATAATACCATTCTAAGTAAAATAAAAATCAATAGAATTGCGAAGAACATTAACAAATCCACAATATGGTGAATAAGCTCGACATAATGGACTAATAAAAAACAGGTGAAGAATACACACTCTTCAAAGCATACGAAACATTTATAGAAATCGATCACATACTTAGCCATTGTGTGTGACTCTCACAAAATTTGAACAATTGTTTCATAAAATTATATTCTTTTATCATTATGTAATCAAGATATTGACTGATACAAAAAAAATAACTAAACACCCATATACATTTGAAAATTTTAAACCATACTTCTGAATAAACCACAGGCCAGAGAGTAAACTAGAGCAGAATTAAAAACAAAAATCCCTATGTTCCAGTAGCACTCACGTTAATTAAAATAGATACAATAATGTATAAGAACAATGGACTCATAAAGGGAATTTGATATTTGAGTAAAAATAACTTAGATACCATGAAGAAATAGGACAATAAGAGAGCAATGAAGAATTGTCAAAAACGATTGCCAGGGTTGGGGGGAAAACAGTAGTTTAGCTTGGGGCTTACAAAAGAAATGTTTTTTTTCTTTTACAAACATCATTTTTCTGATGATTAAAATGACACAACCAAATATATCAGAAGGGCAAGATAGTTATGAGTATATCAAAATTAAGGACTATGGATGACAAGCTCAAATTGCTATAAATAAGATGGTTATGTCCCAGATAATAAATTAGAAACATATGTGGGACAGATATGATGGAAAGGCAGTAAGAAATTTAGACAAAGGGCATGAACAAATTATTCACATAGCAAGAAATAGAAATAGCTGATAAATATTTGAAAAGATGTACATCAAATGTAACCATGGGGAAAAAAAGAGAAGGAACAATGAGACACCATTCTTCTTGTTGAATGAAAAAGATTGAAAAACTGCATAGGGATGTAGGCGCACAGGGGTTTGTGCAGATATTTTTCCGTTCTTCTATTGTCACTTGGTGTAGACTGTGTTCTTTTTTTTTTTGCCATGCACAAAATTTAATGACTTGTAGTAATATTTATTAATCTTGCAGTTTTTATGAGGTTTGGTTATATTACTTTCATCTGCTGTTAACAGTTTGACAATGGATTCTGTACTCTTTGATCTAGTAATTCCACTTCTAGGAATTTGTCACAAGGTATAAAATTATATATATACTTGAGACTGTTCTTTGTAGCCTTGTTAATACTCAAGAAACACCGGGCAGATTTCCAGGAATAGAGAGTTTTATAAAGAGAATTTGGTGTGTATGCATACTTAACAGACATATATATAAAAGTTGAAAGATTATTGTAGTATAATACTAACCTTTAAAATTATATATAGATTAATACTTACATAGAAATATATACATGACATTACTAAGTAGAAAAAGCAGGCCACAAGGCCACTTCTGTGCAGACTGTGTACCTGTCAGATGTAAGCAGCGGCCTGTTCATAGCCGCACAGATGGTGGTCACATCCCATGGTAAGTGCGGTGCGAGGCACCCGTGCTGTAACATTAAAACCACTGAAATGGAATTTGGGGGGCCTGAATTTTAGTCATTGTTCTGACAAATCTCTACAAATTAGGTCCTCCTTCTTTAAAAATGAGGGAAAGGAGGTGGGCATTGGACTTGATTAGCAATGACAAACAGACCGTCATGGTCGCCGCCACCTTCTTCTGCTTCCGTGGCAGACATTGGCCATCAGTCCCATTGCCCTTTCTGGGGGCTCAGCCGTGCCTTAGAATTCTTCTCAACACACTGTTTCAGGCCACCATTTCTAAACAGATTGTTCTTGACACTTGAAACTTCTTTGCCATCTTTGGATAAGATATTCTTAGAAGTCTTTTCAGCTAAAAAATTTTTTTGACCAAGGAACTAAGTTATTGTGGTGAGAACCAATGGGGAATATCTTTCAGAAAAAAATGTTTACTTTTCTGGTAGCCATATTTTCTATAAGCAGTAAAAAGGTGAAATAATTTTTGATAATATATTTTGTAGGATATTTTAACATGTCACTGGTAGAAAACAATTATTAGTGAGCCATTTCACATTCTTATTTCATATAAAATCTGTGAAATCCAATGTGTATTTTCAGCAACCCCATTTTAGGTGATAAATTTCCAGGGGAGAAACTTGATCTATATTTAAATTTACAGTTCAAAAAGTAGAGTCATACTGACATTCTTGAATTTTCTAATAATTGAACTGAATACTCCTTCTTTACATTTAATTAAAATGAAATTAAATTAAAAATTAAGGTGAAGTGCAACTAGCCACATTTCAAGTACCCAATAACCATATATGGTGGTTACCATATAGACAGCGGTACTTTAGGGACTACAAAGAAACATATAAATTAACTTTAGCCTTCAAGTATAGTTTCCAGTTGGGAAAGCAAGAGGTCAAAAATAAGTATATCAGGAATATAATCTAAAGCAGAATATACTTAAGTGCTAACAATTTTCTGTAGACAGATTAAGCACTAGTTGGGTAGGAGGTTCCAGAAAAACCCCAGCTTGATGCATTCTTCAGCGCTTTGGAGGCTGAGGGGTGGCAGTGGTGTGTTGAGTTTATGAGAATGCTGTGCCTTACTTAAAAAGTGTGTGTGTTCTCCCTGCAGACACGGGACCCGCTGTGCTGGGGAAGTGGCGGCCGCAGCAAACAACTCTCACTGCACAGTCGGAATTGCTTTCAATGCCAAGATCGGAGGTACGGGCAACAAACTTACTTGGGTATAGAAATGAGCCAAGAGCTCTTGTGCTCACTGGCTTTCAGAACCCTTTTGGAACTAAAGTCAGGCGTATGTTTGCATAATAGTGTTCAACTGTTGCTGACAGCAAAATGACCACGTTAACATGTGTTATTGAATCCAGTTAAAGACTTCAGAAGCAGTACCCCTAATGTGTTGTCCAGTATGTTAAAAAAAGGTTGTCCAGCACTGAGAATGGGGTTGTTAACATCTGGACAGAACTATAAAATCGGTGCTTGAGTCAGAAAAAACTAATAATATAAACACCAGGTGAGGCCATAATATCTGTATGGAAAGAAGGATTTGAAAATATGTTAAAGAAGACTATCTTCTTTCCCTTTACTCCAGGTTTTTACAAAAATTTCCTTTTAATTGCAATTAAAATGGTAAATGGTAAAATCTCCGTTTGAAGTCTCATAATGTAATCAGGCTCTTATCACTGATTATTTCAGATTAGATGCCCACACATGTGCTAATTCAAATATACATAAGCTCACTAAAAGGACCTCAACCACCACATGGAAATCCAGGCATTAATAAAGGCAGACTCTTAACTTTCCCATCCGTAGTCCCGTTTCTGTTAGTATAGCCTGGTGCCACAGCCACACGTCAGTGGGAAGGAAACACTGTAAGAGATGGTATAGATCCTAGTGGCTTTGAAGGTGTCCCCTGGGGGTCTCTTAAAAGGGTGTCCCGAAATGAATGAAGCTCCTGGAATGAGGATGGCATCCTTTTCTAATATACTGTTTGTGTTCAAATGGTAAATAAGGTTGGATCTAAAAAATAAAATCAGCAGTCCTTTTTAGGATAAATGTAGAGGTCTTGTAACGTGAAATATTTGGGGTACATTATTACGGTGCTAAGAAAAGGTTTTCAGAAACTACTTGAATGTCAGCCGTCAGTAAATTTGACCTGTCTCTTTCCCTGTTTCACCCTGAATTCTTAGAGTGTGGCAGCTTGTTAAGCAGCAATTAGCTGCACTCTGAGAGCATGGGCTGTCTGTCAAGGGCAAGTTCATGGAGGATCTAGGAAAGGAGACAAAGACTTCCCCTGAGAACCATGAGGGCGCTGGAAGCCCCTGCTCTTCCTAAGAAACACACATGACTCCGGTGGCTGCCCAGTCAATCCTCCTTGCTCTCCAGGGCACTCACAGTCTCTCACGTACAGACACACATCCTGTCCCTGTCATTACTCAACACAACAGTGCTAACCCAGCTCTCACTGACCTTGAGGGAATGAAGAGATGAACTTGTGAACCTCACAGATAAGCTGCTGGCTGACCTGGCTGAACGAGGACCTCAGTACAAAAATGCGTGTATGGCATGACTCATAAATGTTCCATCGTGCTGAAAACAACATTCTGAATTATGTAATTAACCCCACACACCCAAGGAATGAAGGCTTGCAGTTAAATGAAGAAATAGCAACCATTCATCTTTAAACTTGAGGAAACAAAATTCTTATTTGTCAGACTTTGATCAAAAAATTAATACTACCCTCTAGGTATGGTTTTATTCAACATTTTGTTTATATGTGTATGGACTTCACATAAATTACATGACGTAGAAACTGAATTCAGGTATTTTGTAGGTACCCACGCATGTTGGCATTTAGAGATATCGGTTAGTCCAGGGTTATTTTCAGACCTTCCCGTATTGGTAAAATAGTTTTGTTGCATGCATTTAAATAGAAAGTAAGCATATGATGTAGCTCATCTTTCTTTGATGAAAACCTGTGGATGAATTTTGAATATTCATGTCAAGTGAAAAGCACCAGCTTCTTAGGTCCCGGTGCACGCAGAGCACCGTGCTGGGTCTTCTGTTCCCACAGAATCTGCTGACAGACTTTCTAAGTGCGGTCCCCATTTGCTGACTTTAAAAGGATTGTGCGTAACCTGTGCAGCACATCACCCGCTCACATACATCTCCTTTGCAACTCCAAAAGCCCGAAGGAAAGGGCAGCCGAGATACAGCAACCAAATACAATGTCTTTAGGGGTACTTTGGGGAAATTTGTTATTGACTGGGTATGTATTTCTATTATTTTTTGGTAAAAACTATGAGGGGAACATAGTATAGTATCTGTCATGTAGCTTAAAATGGCTGAGCCCAATATTTATATTTTTAGATGAAGGAAATGTGGCAAAATGTTAACAGTTGTTGAGTATTGGCTAGATTAGTGTTTATTGTCATACTTTCTATTTTTCTGTGTTTGTAAGTTTTATAGTTAAAAGTTAAACACTTTTTAAAGCACAAAGAAGATATAGTTTCTTAAGGAATTTTTTTTTATTTTCTACCAGAAGTCCAACCTAACGCCATGTAGTATCTAGTGCTGCCTGATTTGGGGTTTTCTTACTTAATCCCCTTTTAGTAGTAATCAGTAAAAACTGGAAATCCTACTCGATAACAGTGTTTTCCCAAGGAGTAACTTTGGCCTGTAAAGAGATATATTTTCCAAATAATACAGTGTCTCAGCGATGGTATTTAGCTCAAGCCGAAGCTGTTCTGTTTACTTAACAATTAGTCATTGTATGTCTCCAAAATAAAAGAACAAAAGGAAAGCCTGGCATTTGACATATAATTTATTTTTTAATATCTGTGTCTGTTTTTGCAAATTAAGGTTAGTAATAAATTCCTGTGTGTCTGGCAGGAATATACTTAAATGAAGATTAATAACTGAACATTGCTAAAACCCTTTGAGAATTAGTTGATATGTTATATGCATGGAGAGCATTCTCCTTTATTATTT